>PVKS010003108.1:0-108298 GCA_004027875.1 Aplodontia rufa
GATAACAAAGTTTATATCCATTGATTGCTACTGTTTTGATAATGTTTTCCCCTCAACTGTATTTCTATATACTTCTAATAAAAAAAACAAATATTTGCAGTTGAAATGATAAAATGTCTAGGATTTGCTTCAGAATAAAAAAATCTAGATATTAAGTACATTGGAGGTATTGAAACAAGATTGGCCTTTAAGATTGTTCAAACTGGGTGATAGTTAAATATGATAGCTCATACATGTTTCTCCCTACTTTTGTATGTTTGGCATTTTCCTTAATAAAAAGTTAATTGGAAACAGTTCATATATTTTAAATTGCAAAGTTGATTTCTTCTTTGGTCATCCTCATTGTCCCATGTTTATTGCTGTAATTTAAATTTAGACAATTAGGCTACTCAGATGGTGACTAATATGTTTAAAACTTTTTAATCTTTTAAAAATCTGGCATCACTTTCAATTTGGTAATTTTGTTGTTAAAATTATATATTCTTTACATTTTAAATTACCTTTGGAGTCACAATTCTTTTAAATCATGACTTTTCCATATTTGAGTTTTTGCATAAAAAATACTTTGAAAAGATATAACTGTAAGTAATTGTTTCAGGAGTGATCTAGACACAGAACAGAAAAGTTTTATGAATGGCATAAGGTTCACCATTGTCAAGAGTCCATTTATATACATATCTTGGTTCTATTTGCCCATTTATTGACAGCATTATCAGTATTCTCCCTCCCCACCCCAAAAGGTGACGTTATTCAGTAGAAGAAGGAGGAAGGATTTGTGACTAAGCAAAAGTCACAGGTATCTCCTACAAGTACCTTGTTAAGTTTGCATCCCTGGTTGGTAAGTACTTTATTTTTTCAGTAATTAGTGAACATTTTTTGTTAGTGGTTTTGTCAGTGGTTGATTGTAATTACCAACACATTTTAGGAAAAGTGTTTTAATTGTGAATAAAACTGGAGTTATTGAATAGAAGTGTATGTGTGACACCTTAAAAAAGATTTTTAAAAATTCTATTTATGTTGGCATTTGTCTTTACAGGGTAGTTGTTTACCTACCAGAAGGACAGGTGGAAGAGAAAAAGTCAAATTCTCTAAGTTCATAAACCACACTTGTAGAAAAATTTAAAAAATGGAATCACAGATAACAATAAATAATCATTGTCACTGAAATTGTGTAGAGAATATGTAATGTATTCTTTCTTTTTCCTTACCCCCCCCACCATTACTGGAGTTATTTAAAAGTGCTTGGAAAAGGCTGAGCACTTAATGTATTTATTTGTGTCATGTAACCATCCAAAGAAATTGGCCTTTAATGTTTGCGTTAGTCAGGATTCTCTGGAGGAACAGAAGCAAGAGAATAGCTACATTATAGGTATGACTATAAAAAGGGAATTATTTAGATCAGCTTACACAACCAGAAGCTGAGTAGTCCTACAGTAGCTATCTGCTGGCTGGGGAGCTGGAAGAACCAGTAGCTGCTCAGATGGCAAAGCCTTAGAACAAGAGGAATCAATGATGCAGCCCAAGTTCAGGAACAGAGGATAGGAAACTCCCTGGAGAGAGCCTGGACAAAGTCCACTTCCCAAGAGTGAAGGAGCTAGAGTCTGACATCCTCAGGCAATTGCAGCAGTGATCAAGAGTCCATTCAAGAATCCAGTTTGTGTCTGCTGCTGTTTCTTTGTTCTTCCAATTTTTTGTTCCATTGAAGCCTCAAATCTATTGAATTATGTTGTCCACACTTAGGATAGACAGTTTCCTGCCCCACATGCTAATTATTCTTAGGATCACCCTCATTGAGACATACTGAAGCCTCTTATTAGACATTTCTTAATTCAATCAAGCGAGCAATTCAGATTAATCATCACAATGTTAGAAAGAGTGCATATATAGATACCTTGACATATTTATATAATTGTGTATGTAACCTATGCTTTGGTGTATTGACTCATTTAGGATCATAGGTCAGTTATTACTTTATTTATTTATTTATTTTAAGAGAGAGGGAGAGAGAGAGAGAGGGAGAATCAATTTTTAATTAGTTTTTCATGTGGCTTTCATTGCTCCAACTCTCCATTTTGTACATGGGGCTGGGGTTCGGACCCGCATATTTGCGCATTACAGGCAAGCACCTTAACTGCTGAGCCATCACTCCAGCTCTGTATTTATTCCTTTTTAAAGACAGAGAAGGACAGTTAGAGAAAGAGAGAGAGAGAGAGAGAGAGAGAATCAGTTTTATTCAGTTTTTCACGTGATTTTCATTGCTCTGACACTTCATTGTGTACATGGTGCTGGGGTTTGAACCCTTTACTTGCGCATGCCAGGCAAGTGCCCATAATCACCTAGCCACCTCTCCAGCTCCTATTATTTTATTTTTAAGAAGTTTTTTTCAAAAATTTGAAGCAAATAAAAACAATTTCACTTATTCCAGAAACTCTGATTTCTTTCAAGCAGTGTAGTTAATTTTTTACTGTATCCTACTGTAGCCTCCTGCAACACAAGAATATTTGGCACTTTAACTGACTGCTTATTCAAAGACCAGAGCCTTGGAAATGTCAATTAGATGACCTTCGAGATAAATTTGCCTTATTTTTATGGCTTTGAGAATCAGGTTTTCAAAACATCACCATTTATACTTTTTGTTTTGATAAAGAAGAGCATTGGGGTTTTTTTGGTGGGGAGCTATAGAAACTTTTCTATCCTAAATAAATTGATTAGCTAGTCTTCAATGTCTTTCATATTCTTCGCTACCTAAAATGAAGAGATTTCCACCAAGCCAACAAAAATAAAGAATGCTTTGGAGTAAATAAAGAAAAAGAATTGAAATTTTGGCACCATGTCATATTGTAAGGACTGGAAATGATATTTCCTCTCTCTCCCTTATCTCTTTCCTTTCATTTCCCTTCCATCCTTCTTCCTTCCTTCCCTCCCTCCTTCTCTTTCTCCCTTTCTCTTTGTCTCATTTGTAAGTTGAAAAGAATCAGATAAGCACATGAGAAGAGTCCATTTCTATTAAAATAACAGTATAGATTCTAATAATGCAGATACTAGGTAATATAGTGCTAGGGACCAAACCCAAGGCCTTGTGTGCTAAGTAAGCACTCTACCACTGAGCCATGTCCCCAGCCCCTCAATCTTATTTTTGAGCATTGCAATGTTTTCTAGTATTTTTGTATGTGAAAAATACTATGTTAACTGTACATAAATCTTTTTATGTTTTAAAATATTTTATGTTTTAAAGTATTTCCTTCAATTCTATTTTTAATAGATCATTAAGAAAAAAATCATTAAAATAAAAAGTATGAGCAAAATTTAAAAAATCTAAATATTTATTGTTGTTACATAAAATTAATCAATTTATGATACTCAGTGTGAAGTTGGTTTCTTTTTGACACTGATAGTTTCAAGTAGTTCCTTTAAAATTTTCCCTCTTACTATTAAAATGCCCAGTTTTCTTCCCCAGTTTGGATCCCAGAATGCTGACAACAAGACTTTACCTCTCTGTGCAGGAGGTAGGCCAGGTAATTTGAGTAGCCAAAGAGAAAAACCTGAAATTATCAACATCCCCACTTCCCTAGTAAAATAGCCTTATAAACTTAACCTTCAGTGAGGCTCCCAATTAACAACAACCGTTCACTTGTGCAGAGCTCCCTAATCTTCTTTCAGGTATTCAGTCTTGAAATGGAAATAGTTAGAAATCATTAGACACAAAAAGTACACATACAGGAGAAAGTACTTCTTACATAAGACTAGAAGTTCCAAAATCCAAATTTCTAGTACAGCATAGAGATCAGAGAAAATAGTAGGGATATGATCAAAGAAATGCTTACAAATTTCACAGAAATGAAGGATATGAGTTTCTATCTATGTTCATGATAAGCTGTCAACCCACACTAAAGGATAACAAATGAAATATCAAACCATGATACTACACGGGAAAATTCCAAAAGTGTATGGGAAAAAAACCCAAACAACAATAAAAGAATCCACATACAGAGAATCAGCAGTCCAATTGCTCATAAACTTCTCTTTTGTGACTACAGAACTTAGATGACAACAGATTCATTCATTTACATTTTAAAATAAAATGCCATTTCCTTATTTTAAAGTTTCTCTTAAGGTTCTGAATTTTATATATCCATTTTAAATTACGTATAAAGTAGACTCAAACATTTTCAGATGTAGGCTCTTGTAAAATTTACTATCCATGTATCCTTTTTCAGGTACCAAAAGAGCGAGTATTCCAAGAAGTAAAACTTTAAGAGATTCAGGTAGCAATGGTTCCAACACAAGTGAAAGATAAAGCCACAGGAGAAGTATTGAAGAGCTACATTTCAGGAGGAGATAACAGGTGAGAAGACAAGACTCCAGATACTGTCTTCAAGATGAGGCAGAGACTACCAGGAAGTATTTGATTACATTGAGAAAAAGTAGACAACCCTCAGTGAGCTGCAGGCTGAATTATTGAGAATAAGAACACCAAAATGTAAAAACTGTATAAGGTACATATTACTTTTTTTGTACAGGATACCAAAAATGCATGTGTTTTCTACAAAAGAGTAATCTTGATCTAGCATATGGATTAAACTAGGAATGGTCTTTATATAATCCTAGTAACTAAGTACCAAATTTGTATTTAACTAATAGTATGATATAAAAATATTAAGAGGATTAGTGGATCCAAATATCTTTCAGAGGTAGTAATAATTTTAGATTTTGGACATGTTGAAATTAATAAGATCAATGGGTTGAAAATTGCTGCCTTTTGAAGAATGAAAACTGAGAAGGGGATAAGAAGAATCACTATTTTTGTGATATCTTACAGAATTATTTGTTTTTAAATCTGTATGAAAGAATTTCTTCATTAAAATGAATAACTTGTTTAAGAAATCTATTTACGTATTTGATCACTAAAATTCTAGGTGTTTCACAGGGGAAATTTTGCCAAAATGTTTATTTGCTTAAATAATACATAGCATATATAAAAAAACAAAAACAAAACTGGAAAGACAACAACACAAAATCCTCAGTTAAATTCAGTTCTAAACTAGCCAGTTTGTTCCACAGAATTACTGTGCCTTCCACTGCCTTCTAAGTTGTACTGACCCCACTGTACTGGTTGTCTTAGCAAGCAGCCATATGTTTTTGAATAATTAATTATTACTTACTATGGTGATACATCATTAGCATAAAATACTGGCATTGCCAGATAGCCAAAATATTCTTAGGTAGATACGGGCTTTGGCAAATAAACGCTGTGTGAATGTAGACTCTAGGTCAAAACGGAATCATGAATATTTTAAGGAAACTTATGGATCTTAAGAATTGGATAGCAGGTGCTTTTGTTTCAGTCTCAAGCAGTTTGTTAATGACATATCACATAATCTATTTTCTATGTATGAATTTATTGGCTGAAAGAGTTACTAATATGACAAATATATTAGCCTATAATGAGAAATACTAACATGGGAGCACAGATGTCTCCTCCAACAAGTGAAAATTTGAAGCCTCAAATTTATCATGAAACAAACAGAACTGTTTAGAAAAACAAGATTCTGGCCATGAAAGAAAGAAAACAGGAGCACAGTAGCAATTATTAGCAATTGTAGTTTTATATTTTAGATTACATTTAAGGAAACCTTGGATAATGGGAATTTTTAGAAAAAACATTTTTAGTTTCTGTGTTGGGTATTTTACTTCTTTATTGAACTGAAAACTAAAGCAGTTGTCTTGATTTGATTACATGTGCAGTTTATTCTTACTATCTGCAGGAATTTAGCAATGCATGCATGTGTGTGTGTGTGTGTGTGTGCGTGCACGCATGTGTGTGTAAGCAAACTAATTTCTGTATACTCATCTAGCAAAATGCCAGCAGCGGGAAAGTTTGACAATAGTACCTGGGAGAAATAGCAAAAAGAGCATTGTGTGTCCTGTGTCCTATGGGGGTTCGTGGTGGTGGGTAAAATCAATTATATTCTTTACAAATAAATCCAGGGGATTGGAAGATGGCAAATATAGTGTGGTAGTGACTTTAAAAAGAAGTTACCCATAGAAGAAGTAGCTCACAGCCACAATATGGTTTTGGTACACAAAGAACAACTGAAACAAAAGGCTCTTCTTTACACACCTATCAACCATCATGCAAGTGATTACAACTGCCTTAAACAGAGTTCTGCCAGAACTGAGTGGTTTCCTTACCAAGCCTTTTTTTTTCTTTCTTTCTATTGCCTAAATTAATTGTTTGAAATCTCTTCCAGGCAGATTTCCTTCTTAAATGTAAGTGCAAAAATGGGCTAAAGATGCGTCAAATTTTAGTGTCTAGAGCAGAGTAGTTAACAGTTCTAGTGGAAAATGTCCCGCATGGGTTTTTTTGGCCTTTGTTTACTTTTATCCAACACATGACTCCAAACATCACTCTACCCTGGGGAAGGGATTCGAAGGAAAGTGTTGGCTCTCAAGAGGAGAAAGCCCATGCCAGTTAAGTAGAAAGACAACATCCATGGTTTGCTGTCAGGTGTGTGCAGTGAGCCGATAGCCTGCACATAAACCATTACAATTCTGTGTGTGGGAGAAGGTGTTCATGGTTTAGTTGAGTAATTATTGTTTATTGTACACCTACAACGACATGCCCACCCACTTACTGAGCTGTTGATACTGGTTCAAATATAGAGACATCTTTTTGATATTTAAAAACAAATCAAGTTAGTGCATTGTGCCAATTTTGAATATAGAATAATGAAACAATGAGCTTGGGACCCCCTTGAAACTGGAAGGAAAAAAGAGTAAGAGCCAGAAAAAAGGATCTTATACATCAAGTTTTGGGGAAGAGACTGGCAGGAGGGAGGGAGAGTGGGTGGATCACATATATTACAGATGAGAAATGCATTTGGGAGATTTATAATTATAGGAATGTGTGAAATAATTTTTCTTGGTTGAAAGACTTCTATTAGTCTCATACCTCATGATCCCTTCTGCTTTCCCTTCCTGGGCATTGCAGGTTCTAGAATGTTTTATATCATCAGCATGGTAGAATAAATCAAAGGAGATTCTTGGTAGTGTTGCTCTGTTGATTTTTTGACTTCTGCTGCTTACAATTTGCCTTGCTTAATAAAATTGTGAATTTTCTTTTACATGCTGAGATATTTTTATTAAAGGTATTTGTTTTTAATACAAATCCCCTACTGATTGTTTTCTATCCATTTCTGTTGGGGCTCTAATAACTTACAACTGTATTCAACAATTTTATGGAAGTTTAAATGAATAGTTATGTTTTTATCATAGAACTCCAAATGATGTAAAGCAAACTGTAAGGGTATTAAGTGTGTAATTTGTTTCATTTTAGTATTGTTATGTAACAATGAGTTTTTTTGCCACTATCAAGATAATGAACTTTTCTGTCATCCTTTAAAGTCTTCTTGTGTGGCTTTCTAATTCATCCCACCCATCTTCCCCATCCCCAAGCAGCAGATAATCTATTATCTGTTACAAGTGAGTTCAGATTTTATACAATTTTATATTTATGCAACATACTATTTGGGGGGAGGTGGATCTGGTTTTTTTTTCAAATCAATGATTTTGTGATTCATCTACTTTGTTGTACATAACATGAGTTTATGTCAATGACAAGGAGATGCTCAGTTCAACAGACATACTACAACAGGGTTTCCATCCTTCTTTATATGAAATACATACTCTATTTTGGGGAGCAGGGTGGCTTCTTTCCTTCAAGTCAATGATTTTGAATTCTTCTACATTGTTGCATATAATATCAGTTATAGTTTATTAATTTAAAAAGTGTAGCCAATATACTATTAGTTATGTCACAAAAGACTTCCACATTGCTAAATTTATTAGACTCTTTTTGAGATTTTATCCTCCTTGATATGAAAACTTGATCCTTCTAGTCTACCTTAAAATCTTCCTTTAAAGAAAAGACTAATATTCCTGTCATATCTCTCTTGTGATTTTTGTTTTACCATACCATCTTCAGGTTTCTCTTTAAGTTCTTCCTTCTAAACATCAGAGTGCCATAGGACTTTTCCTTGAACTTCTTGTTTTCACCCTACATACTCCTTTTCCAAGTGATTGCATCCAGAACGAAGGAATTAAATTCCATGAACATGCAGATTACTTCCAGTTCTAGTTCTAGGCAAATTCCTTGGACTTCACACATACATATATTTCCTCCTACTCTTAGAAACATAGTTTAAAAAACTCACCTTTTTGTTTATTGTTTTCATCATACTCCTCTTTCAAGTGATTGCATCCAGTCTTAAAAAAAGAGCAAAAATTAAGACAAATGACTAGCAAATAGCAAGATGTCTGTTTTAAATCTAATCATATTAACACATTACATTAAATACAAATGGCCTAAATATATCAATGAAAATACTAAGATTCACTTACATGAAGAATCTAAAAGAGTTGAGCTCATTAGTTAGTAGAATGAATAAAAGGTTGTGAGCTGATAGTTTGTGGGGACATTGGCTATAGGTGTGAAATTTCAGTTTGGAGGAACAATTTCAAGATATCTATGGTGCAAAATGTGAATTATAGTTAATAACAATGTCTTTTATTCTTGAAAATTGATTAGAGACTAGATTTCAAATGTTCCAACAGAAAAAAGTAAGTGAGGTAATACCAGTTTATTAGCTTCTTTCACACATACCATAATATATATGTATATGTATATATTTCAAAACATTTTGTACATGATAACTGTAATATACAATATTTTATCAGTTAAAAGAAGAGATCAACAGATTGTGGAAAGTTATGCAATCTGTATGCTGCCTCCAGGAATAGACTTGGATAGACTTTAAATATAAATATACAGACTAAAAGGATATAGAAAGGTACATTTTGTAAATATTGATCAAAAAGAGTAGCTATTTAAATAACACGGATTTCAGAGTCAAAATATCACCAAGGATAATAAAAGATATTTCACAAAGATAAAAGGATCAATTTATTAAGAAGACATGATAATCTTAAGTGTATATATCTACCAATTAGAAGGACTGTGAAATATATTAAGCAAAAATGGACCGATTTCCTCAAAAAAATAAATCACAATTATAAATGGGGATTTCAATATCTGTCTCACAATAACTAGTGAAATATGTACACAGAATATCAGTGAAGGATTTTTATAATACTAACAACCAACAAGAAGTTATCTGTAATTATAGATAATTCAAGACCAGCAAAATGCACTTTCCTTTCAATAAAATAAGCATTATAAAGATAGGCCATATTCTGAGCCATAGAGCAAGTCTCAACATGCAGAAATTCAAATGGAATATTTATTGCCTTACACTGTGGATATCAATAACAGAAAGGAATGTGAGAAATAACTAAATATTTGGAAGCTAAAGGACACAACTCTAAATAACCCATGGGTCAAAGAAGAAATTGCAAGAGGAACTAGAAATTATTTTGAGCTAAATGAAATGTAAACATCACAAATTACATGGTGTACAAGTAGTACTTCTCATTTTGGGGACACTAATCATCTACAACATAAGAAAGGTATTTATTACCTCAGCTTCAACTTTAAGTAAACAGAGAAAGAAGGAAATTAACTAATAAGTAAGCAGATGAACAAAAGAGAAATATCACTGTGGAAGTAAATGAAACAAGTAATAGAAAACAATGGATGTGGGGCTTGAAATTAACCACACTGCATGAAAGAAATTAGAGTTCTGGAATAAGTGAAATTGTTTTAATTTGCTTCAAACTTTTTTTTTTTTTTTAGAGAGAGGGACAGTGAGAGAGACAGAGAAAGAGAGAAACAACTTTATTGAGTTTTTCACACGGCCTTAGTTGCTCCAACACTCAGTTGTGTATGTGGTGCTGGGGTTTGAACCCAGGTCCTCGCACTTGTCAGGCAAGCGCCGAAACCGCTGAGCCACCTCTCCAGCCCTGCTTCAAACTTTTGAAAGAAAACTTGTTAAAAACAAAATAATAGGGGCTGGAGCAGTGGCTCCGCGGTTAAGGCACTCCTGCAGCATTAGGGAGTAGGAGTTCTAACACTAGCATCATGTGCACAACGAAGTCTTGGAGCAAGGAAAGCTACATGAAAAACTAAATAAAATTCTCTTTCTCTGTCTGTGTCTCTCTTTCTCTCTCTCTCTGTCCCTCTGTCTTTAAAAAAAAAAGGTAAAAAGAAAACAATGAATGAAAGCAATAAAAGTAAAACCCAGTTCTTTTTGAGACAATCAATAAAATGTCAAACCTCTGAATGAACAGAATGAACTAGAAAAAAAGAGGTCACCAACACTCAATAATGAGAGAAATGACATCAGTATATTAATGTAAAAGATAATAAGAAATTTTTACCAATAAATTGAAGAACTTAAATGAAATGGAAGAAGTCCTTGAAGAAACAAACTACTAAAGTTTACCCAAGAAGAAACAAATAGTGTAAGCAGCTTTTTCTATATCTATTAGAGAATTTGTATTTTTGGCTAAATATACTCTCATGAAGAAAGCTACAACAGCAAGCGACTTTTCACTCACCAGGAACTAAAGGTACTGGCACTTTGATCTTGGAAATCCCAGATTCTGGATCTGTCAGAAATGTCTCTTCTTTAATCCACCCAGCCTGTGATACTTCACTACAGCACCACAAGCTTACTAATACACTCCTTTGTTAGAGTTTTCTTTTCCTCTAAAGAGAGAATTTGTTTTCTTCCTTTGATTAATTCATGAATAGTTTGTGGCTTATGTTGATTTTATGAGTAGTATGCTGTTTTTAAACAATATTTTATTGAGTGATGGCTTAAAATTGCTTTTGATTTTGTAGGCTGTCTTTTTTCTCAGTTGGCAAATTTATTGAACTTTTTATAGGTATCGATTTTTCTAATGGTAGATGTTCATCTCTTGATAGTTTTAATATTCCTTCCCAATTCTGTATTTCATTATTTTATTATTTCATTTTTATATTAGCCAATAACACCAGAATATATTAATCATCAACAATAATGTGCATAAAGACATTAGACATGCCTCGTTCCTGAATCCACTCCTTTTCCAGTATTCTCATGAAAATTTCTTCGTTGATGTTGATTTTTGTACATCCAGTTTTTTTTATTAGATGGATATAGAGATATAGTTGAGGGGGAAACATTATCAAACATTCAAGAACCATTGTATCCATACTTAGTTATCCAGGGCTAATGCCAAGTCATGGATGCCCAGCTTGGGTTCCCCCTGTTGCTGTTTACCCCAGAAGAACTCCTGAGTTAAATGGATACCTTGTGGAGGACAGCGATCTCCTTCCGAGATGATTCCCCCATATTCCCATACCCCAGTCTCCTAGGAGTTCTTCCTACACCCTCCCCCCTGTCCCCCTCCCTACACCTCCAAGTGTCCTAGGGAGTCATCTCCCTGTTGCGTTGATAATCATACAATTTGAAGTTATTGTTAGCTTAGCCGTCTAACATACTGGTTCCCCATGTATTCTAGCTTCCACAGATGAGAGATACCATTCGGCCCTTGAGTCTCTGAGATTGGGATACTTCATTTAGCATAATTCTTTCCATCTCCATCCATATGATATCAAAAACCATAATATCATCTTCTGTAATGGCCCAGTAGTATTCCATTGTATATATGTACCAAAGTTTTTGTATCCACTCATCGAGTGAAGGGCATCTGGGTTGGTTCCATAATCTAGCTATAGTAAATTGAGCTGCTATGAACATTGATGAAGCCATATCACTATAATATGCTGATTCTAATTCTTTTGGGAAAATACCCAGAAGTGGGATAGCTGGGTAACAAAGTGGATACATCCTTAATTTTTTGAGGATTCTCCACACTGCTTTCCATAGTGGCTGAACCACTATGCAGTCCCACCAGCAGTGTAACAGTGTTCCTCTTTTCCCACAGCCCCTCCAGCATCTGTTATTGTTAGAATTTTTCATTTTTGCCACTCTAACAGGAGTGAGGTGGTATCTCATTGAAGTTTTGATTTGCATTTTCCTTATAGCTAATGATGTAGAGTATTTCTCATATATTTATGGGCTTTCTGGACTTCCTCCGGTGAGAAGTTTCTTTTTAGATCCATAGCCCATTTATAGATTGGGTTATTTGTAAGTTTGGTGTTTAGTTTCTTTAGTTCCCTGTATATTCTGGATATTAGCCCTCTGTCCGAGGTGTAGCACTCAAAGGTTTTCTTCCATTCTGTAGGTTCTCTACTGATGCTCTTGACTAGATCTTTAGCTGTGCAGAAATTTTTTAGTTTAATTGCATCCCATTCATTTGTTCTTGATTCTGGATCAAGAGCAAAATGAGGGAAGTTCTCACTTATGATTTCACTTAAAAGGTTCTTGAAGCCTTTGGTTTGCTGTTCGGAGTTTTCCTCCAGGCCAATGATTCTCAGATTATTAAGCCTCATCTCATCAAATATTACTTGGAAATTCTGATTATGTAATATAAGCTGTTTGTCCTGTTTTTCTTCTTTGAATTCTACATTGTTTAGGTGATCCTCATTGTCCGATACTCATTCTTCAAGCTCTGAAGTTCTATTTTCACTGGAGTATACTCTGGTGTTGGTGTCTTCCAGTGATGATTTGAATTGATTAACCGTGTTTTTCAATCCTGATAGCTCTGCTACGTCTCTTTTCAGAATGTCAATATCTTTGTACAGCTGATCTTTCATCTCATGGAATTGTTTCTTAATTTCCCTGTGGAATTTGTCTCTCTTCTCTTCAAATTGATCTCTGATCTCTTTCCTTATTTCCTCTCTCAACTCTTTGATTGCATTACTGATCATAATGCTGATACAATGTCTTTGGTTTTCATCTAGGGCCCCGGCTATGGGATCCTTGGGTGGAGAGTTCTGGGGTTGAGGAGGGGAGTTATTTCCCCTTTTCCTCATATTCTGAGTCAGAGAGCTTGTCTTTTATTTCAGCCTTGTTACTCTTGTTGGAGTAATTGAAGCTTCTTATGGCTTTGCTTCGTTGTGAAGGGGAACTGTTTGGTCAATACAGACCTAAAGATGACCGACGGTTAGGTGAGAATTTGAGAGGCGATAGGTGTAAATACTAGTCCGTTTCAAGTAAAACAGATGAGCTGATGATTAGCACCAATAGTAGCAGCTTTCTTTGAGAGAACTCTCACTGTGTATTATGATAGCAAGTAAGTACCCATTTTGAGGCATGCCTATTTCTTTAGGTAGTAGGGTCTCTCTGAAATTGGGGAGAAGGGATGACTAGGAAGTCAAGGAGGTGAATTGGGGCGGTATAAAATCACACCTGCTTTAGAGTATAGGGGAACTAGGGATTAGAGGGGGTAGGTTATTCTATGAGGACTAAGGAAAACATTGAAATGGGGTGCGGGTAGGGTAAAGACTTGGGGTGAGAATGAGAGAAAAATGCTTATATTTAGGGATTACCAGAGTGGAGGAAGAGGTTAGCAGTAGGGTTCAACAAGACCTAGAGAAAGTAAGACCCAATCACCAATACATACACACAGATAAATATTTACATCCACCAACACCAAATTCAGTATTATTTGTAAAGCAAGAAAGGAGCAAAGGAAAAAAGAAAAAAAACCCACAGTAATGTTAAAAATTTAAAAATGTTATATCCCAGCCAGATTCCTATTTAAAAAAAATAAAAAATAAAAAAATAAAATAAAAATGAAGAAATAAAAAAAAAACCCACAGAACTAGTTGGTAAAGATCTAAGTTTTTCTGCCCTTTAGGTCAGCAAGTATGTACCATAGGGGTGGATACATTCAAATCTGACATCAAACTGGGGATTCTTCAGAGTTGAGCTTGTCGAGGGAGAAGCAGTTTGGTTGAGTCCAGTGGCCTGGTTTTCTTTAACATCTCCTTAGAATTTTCTGTTGCAAAAGGGTATTCAGCTCTCCTTGGGCTGTAATCCTGAGATGGTTGCTTTCTGCCAATCCACACTCTGGATATTTCTTGGACCTGGGGCTCAGATGTTGTAGACAGTTGAGTTAATCCTATTGTAGATGTGTGGGTCTCTGACTGATCCAAGGAGAGTGGCTAGCCTGAGACTCGCTTCCTCAGTATCACTGGTGACCCACTCTTCGAGTCTTGTGATCTTCAGAAGTCCCAAGAGCTGCTCTGTGGGGTTGACTGAAACCAGAGGAAGATGGTCTAGATCATGCCAGTGCTTATATGATTCTCAGTTGGCAAGCACTAGGAGGCACCCACCTGGAGAGGTCATGGCCTACAAAGCCTTGGCTATGCAAGGAGCTCAGATGCTAAGGAGAAGCCCATGCTGCCCCATATATTCAAAACTTCCTGAGGCAGATATCAAGCAGAGGCTAAAGCAGAGGATCCCCTATAAAGGGATGAGCCCTGCTGGAGCAGGTTCTGTTCACAGGCTCCTCCTATTTGGGTGAAAAGTCGGGTGGCCCAAGGGCAGAAGGTTGCCAACCGAGAGGTTTGCGAGCTGGAGCGGTGAATTGCAGTTCCACACAGTTCCCAGGGCAGATGGCCAGTTGGTGGGGGGGGGCGGTAACTTCTGTTTCTGATCGTGGGGACTGAGGCTGGGCGACCCGCCCCACCTCGCTCTCCCATGATGGTGCCTATGTTAAAGGACTTTAAAATCAGCACTTGTAACCCGAGGGCACCAGTGGAGAGTTATTGTCCGCTGTGATTGAGTTAAAGATCTTGTGCCGAAACCTTTCCTTCCCAGGTTCCGCAGGCAGCAACCGAAAGTGTAGCAGGAACTCCCAGCACCACACAGTCCCTTTGGGAAAGGGCCCAATCTCGGGGCAATGGATTCTGATTTTCTGGCCATGATGTCTGAGGGCTCAAGAAGTCTTTTTTGCTGAGCAACCCGCCCTGCCCTCAGGGAAATGTCACAGTAGTGGGCCGCCACTTCCACAAATAGCTGCAAGTTCGCTAATGTGAACAATGAATTCCCAGCGCTTTATGCAAGATTATGTAAATTAAGAGCAGTCAGATCAGGGAGTTCACAGCCAGCCGGGTTAGGGTACTTGGTTGGGAACCTCGCTTCATTTCCTCCCCTCCGGAGTAGCTCCCCTCCCACAGGGTGTGGGGCAGAGTGCCGAGGGCTCCACCAAGCTCTCCTTTATGTTCATTAATGGGCCATGTTATTCCTTTGGAGTTAAAGAATTAGCAGGCGATAATGTTCCCCCACGCTAGATGCTTTCTCCTACCGTGGGAATCCGGGTGCTGTCCTGCAAGGTGAGGTGATTCTCAGGAGCTTTCTGGAGGCAGTGACGGTGGGGTGAATGCCATTTTGAGAACCGTACATCCAGTTTTGATAGACAGTTTCTAAGATGGTCCCAAGTATCCCTTGCCTTCTAATATTTATTCCACTTGGGTTTTCCTCTTGTCTTGAGTGGGGAATGAACTTATTCACTCACTTCTTATTAGAATAGAATATGGCAAAAGAAACTAGATGTCACTTCCAAGAGGCAGCTCTGCAAAGGCCCACAACAATGAGTATAAAAGTGGGTCTTCTGAGGTCATAATTAGATGAATGGTCTGGGAAACAATTTTCTTAGGTACTACCAACATGCTTGTGAGTGAATTTTGAAGCAGAACCCATTTGAAATTTTGAATAGCCAGAACTTTGGGTGACATCTTGATAACAGCCTTGTAAGAGACTCTGGGGCAGAATCACCCAGCTAATCTGCACTGATATCTTTGATTCACTGAAATTGTTCTAAGATGCCAAGTTTTCATATCTTACGCAGCAAATGTGTAACTAACATGTATTTCCCCAGTCTTTAAAGAAAATCTCCTAATTCACTACTTTGTTAAACATTACTAAAACCATCACTTAAAATCATGTATCCTTTTTTTCTTAATAATAGCAGCATAACGTTCACTGACATATTTTGGATACTGAAATATTCTTGCATTTCTAGAATATACTGTGTTTGATCATGACATATTTATTGGATTTTTTAGTTAGTGAATACTTTCCTCACAACTTCCACTTCCATGTTTATAGTGCTTATTTGATTGTCGTAGCATTACATAAGCTCCATCTGGTTCCTTTTTTACCCATTTTTCATTTTTTCAAACAAAATGAAAATATAAACTCCATGATACAAAAATTAGTTATTCAAGTTTTGATAGAATGACATAAAGAAAATTTTTGGAGAAAATGAATTATCAACTGACATTTACTTTTCTGTAACATACACTGCACTAGTCAGAGCTTTATGTTTATCTTTTCTCAATTTTGGCATTTTATGTTCTTCTGAGAAAAACATTTCCATTTCATGTTGTTTCACAATTTTTTATGTGGTGGTCCTAATAACTTAGTTACAAAAAAATAACTTTTTTTCTTAATTCCTCTTTCTCTTCTGCATTATTTTTATTTACATGTTTCATCTTTTCCTTGATTACCCTTCCAAATTCTTTCTTACTAATCTTTTCAAGTAATAGCTCTGCTTTTATTTTAATCTTAATTTCATTTTTTCCTTATCTTTATTCTTTCTTGCCTTTGTTTCTTTTGACATTGTTATTTTACAACCTTTTTCATCAAACATTCATTTACTTTCTTTTATTTAGTAGTCCTTATTTCTAGATATATACACTTTAAGTACAAATTTCCTTCAACTGCTTCTTCAACTCTGTTTCATACATTTGTATATGTGAAGTTTCATTGTCATTAAGTTTCATGGCCACTAATAGTTTCTGATTACTCTTACCATTTTAGTTTGAACCTAATGAATAATTAATAGTATGTGCTTTAATTTCTAAACATATGAAAAATTAAAATTATCTTTCTTTTATTAATTTAAAATTGAGTTGTCTTGTGAACAGAGAATGAAAGTACCATTTTTATCCTTGGGATTTATTGTTGTTGCCTTCATGATTGAACACATAATCTGTTTTTGTTAATGTTCTGTATATGCCCCAAAACATTGTATTTTTTTTGTCTGGAACAGTAGACTTCTATATCTAAACCATTGTTTGAAACTTGTTTTTTCAAACCTTTAATGCCTCTGCATAAAAGGTTATTCTGGTTATTCTTTCTGTATGTGCTTAAAGTGTTTTAAAAACTCCAACTGTCATAGCTTTTTCTTATAGTTCTTTTAATTGCTTGATACATTATGTAGACATTGACTATGATAATAATGCTACACCTTCTTTATGTCTTTCCTTGTATCAAACACAGCATCTGAATTTAATGTCTTACAATATTTTGCTGTAAGTTTGATTGCATCACATATTAGGAGAGCCTTTTACATTTTTTTGTGTTCATGTATGTCTGTTGCATTTTTTCCATCTTTATTATATTTAAACTTCTTGCATACATATGGTTTTGGACTTAGAGTATTTTTTTAATTTTTTAACTTTCTATTCAGAAATTTTATATTGTTAAAATCTTCTTAATGGTCTCATATATGTTCTTATAAAGGTAATGTAAATATTTTCTGCAAAAGATACCTCTAGTCAACTCAGATATTAGTAGGGAAAACTAGTTCTTTTAGAACTAAGAGGACCATAATATTACAGAGCTGGTTAATGGTCTAGGATTGCAGTTTCATAAAGTGAATTATTAAAAGAATGTCCCAAATTTGACTTAATGTCATACTAAGAAGACTAAACCTCAATCTGCCATAAATCTCAGGTTTGTGAAGAGATGGGTAAAAATGAATAAAACTTGGAGATTCCAGAGTAACCTGCTTAGCAATGCCATTATAAGTACTGAAAATCAGGATTCTATTAAAAACTCGCCTGTGAGGTGTACCACAGAGCTCTACCAGCTGGCAGGTTTCTCGGCATATAACTATGGTTCAGTGTCAGATGTATGAGGCAGAGCATGAAAAGAAAGATCAATTGGGATAATAATGCTTGTATGATTTGGGAGGTGATTAAGTTCTTTAAAAGAGAAAGTTACTACTTAGAAAGACCCAGAAAGAAACTGAAGAGAGTTTGAAAACAATATTTGATAGTATTTTTCTTCTCAGGACTGACTCTAATTGTGATTTTAATAAGTATATGTTAAAGGAGCAAATGACTTATATTCCAGTATGAACTTAAATATGCTTGCACATAAATTATCATAGTTTTATTCCCAGTTTTATTTCTTTGTTGGAACTCTGTTTAGATGTATTTTGATGTTTTTTAGGGTATGATGTATGATTTTGAAAATACATATTTGAATGCAACTTTTCCCTTGTGAATCAATAGTAATAAGTTAAATCAGAAAATACTGTTTCTCTTTAAAGCTTGGCGGTCTAGGGCAAGATATAAGCACTTATCTTGATGTTTTACTTTCAAGTTGTCTAAGCAAATTGGAAATAGTGCATTGAAGGCACTTTCACGTGTGATATCTGTTAAATGTCATTTACAAGTTATGTAGTCTTACACAGAATTTTCCTTTCTGTCTTTGGAGACTGATAAATAAAATTTGTCCCCTGCTACTTTTTCCCCCCTTATCTGTCCAAGGGGATATTTAAATGTATATTTTCTTACTACACATAGACAAACCTATTGTTTTAATATTTTATTCATCAACTCCATTGTATGTCTAAATTTGCTGTGAATTTCCTTCTTTATGATTATATTTGGTTTGGCAGTGAGAAGATATGTTTATCTTTAATCCAAATAGCTTCTTTCAAAAATAACATGTCTCTTAACCCCTGCACCTGAAAGTAAGTGGTAAATTGTACAATCATACTTTTTCATCTATTCGTGAGGTATTTACATTAAATATGCATGTCATATGTAATATATGCATAGCTGAGAGCAAAAACTGCCACAATGTCAGAGAGGAATCATTTAAGGACTTTATTCCACACATCTAAAACGCTATAAAGAATTAATTAATCCTCATGCAAAACAACATAAATGTGCAGCTGGGGAAGCTTTGCTTTTTTGAAGGCATAGTTTTGTATGGATTGAGAGAGATAGGTATAGGTATAAAGGTTATACAAGCACAGAAAAATTTTTCTTTTAGCAGATATCTTTTTCTCATTATAAGCATATAATGTATAAGAGTAAAGGAGACTAAATACATATACATGAATTTTTATGCTATTGCAATCAAATACCCTTGTTAATTCTTTCCATACTTTGACTCAACGGGTCAGTCAAAATGTGATAAGATAAGGGATAAAGATATTTTTTGAAATGGAGGAATTGCTCTAATCTGAAGTTCAACGAATAAACCAGGAGAAATCAGAGGAAGGAGGAGGATTGAAGATTTGAGTACATTTAATAAGAATGACCTCTCTTATTTGTAAAGCCTTTAACAAATTTCACCCTCATTAGTGATAGTGTAGATCTCAGAGCATTTTCAGTAGCAGAACCCTTGTTTGTAGGAATGAAAAGATGAATGAATGGATAAAGAACTAAAGGAAAAGAAGGACTCTTCATTTGGGAAGTTTGAAAGTAAAGGAATAATATGGAGCAATGATGGTTGGAGGACCAATACATCCTATTTAGATTTATTGAAACACATTTATAGGTAGAGGAGAAATGGATAAAGGAAAAATTGAAGGCAAAAAAGACATCAGAGATAACTAATAATATATAAAGCTGGAGGAGAAAAATATGTTCTCTGATAAAGAAAGAATAAAACAAAAAATGGATATAGAGAAACAGTTTTGTAAGATTGTATAATTATAGTGCCAAAGAATACTTTGAGAGAGAATGTTGAGAAGATTTTAGAGCCTGCAAAGAGAGAATAAATTAATGTTTAAGGTTGGAAATAGCACAGAAATTACATATGAGTTACTGAAATATGTGCCCATCTGATATCAGAGTAAGTGGACACAGTTTAGTGAATTCCATAGCACTGCCTGGCAGAGGGGGAACAGAACATGTGGTAGCTTTAATCCAGGGTAGGGGAAAATGTGAATGACAGAGAATTTAGAAACTGGGATGTGAAAGTAAAATATTAGAATTTCTGCTTATTTTGATTTTTAATCACTGAGATGTGTTCAAAAATTCTGAAGTGAGTTAGATTTATGAAAATTTATTTGAAAAAGAAAGAAGTTTCTAGAATTGGGCAAAATTTGGGGCAGAAGTTGGTTCAGCCCGTTCCACCACAATGTGCACATTAGACTTATAGCAAGGGGAAAGAAAATGACACATGCAGAAGCAAACTAGCTCTACTTGACACTTGCCTTATATGGGTATGAGGTGATGTTGCATTTGCCACTGCACATGGTCTGAACAGTTGGGAGCCTGTGATTGCATGGAGTTGATTGACTGAGACCCAGTGGTTATAAGAGTATACTCAGGTTAGTTTACAATTTCCACATTAAGCTAGGGTACTATTTTCTACATACAGTGGTCACCCTGGGTCAAAGTTCATCACCTATATACAGAAACAGTCATAGGTCAAACTTACCAACCTAACAGATACTAAGGTTAATGTTTTTGAGAATTAATCACTGCAGCTTGGCCACCCAGAACAGGCTTTGGCTTCCTACAGTTTTACATGGAATCCAGCTATGATCTAGTGCTATGATCAATGATTCTGTCCAATAACAAGGTTTGTTTTTGTAGCCCCACATTGTGCTGGGGAAAAGGTTGGTGCTTTATCAGTAATAAAAGGAGATGTGGTATGCTTTCTACATAGTAAAGTTTCTGTTATAAAGCTTGGATTCAAACTCCATGGCTCCACCAAAGAAGGTACTGGTGTTCCCTCACTTGTGAAGTCCAATACACTGTTTGTTATGAGACACAGCTTCAACTCCATGCTTGATTATGACCCTGTGATCATGTCAGAAGAGGGGTTGTTCGAAGAGGGTTTAAGATGGAGTCAATATTTGGTACAAAATATTATTATAATCTGGATCCTCATCTTACCAGTGGATGGTAGGAATTCCCTGATCTTGCAGGTTAACAATTCATACCCCACAGGTTATGAACCTCACCAGAAGACCAAGGTGTGCTCCTGACAGCCTTATGTGCTGTACCACATTGTGTGATGGGGCAACTGGGCTAAAGTTTGCTCCACTGAATGTTGTCCTATCATTTTGGTATATGTGTGTGTGCTTGGGCACTTTCTGAATATCCAAAAAGTCCGGATGCATCTTCTGTAGCATGGTAAAGAACAGATATTGATGGGGTATAAATAGGCAGATAAATGAAAGCATATGGGAATTGATGGTTTTGAGAGTAGGCAGATGTTAGTGGACTAGGGACAATGCAAAAATCAGTAGGGATAAAGTGTGGGAGCGGAAAGAGGATAGGGTTTGTGATAAGAGAAGATAATTTCACGATTTATGCTCACTCATGGAAGCACTAGTGCATTATATTAAGATTCAAACCAAAGAGCAATGAGAAATAATGAAAAAGTAGCATACTTTTTGTTTTCAAAATTCTGTACGACTTAATATGTAAAAAGTCTAATAACAAATTGAAAAATAATTCCTGGGGTATATTACTTCCTGGTAATTGTTTGAATATTATTTCTGGATCCTATTGTTGATAGGATTCAAGTAAAATATGATTTGATGAACGAAATTTAATTCTTCAATTATTACTACAAAATATGCAAAACAGTAACAAGAAAAAGAATAAAAACTACCGTACGGTCTCTTTGAATTCAGGACATTAACAAGCCATCTGGTGGACATTCAAAATATTTTAACTATTGCAATTTGAGTTTGACTTATTTATTGGATTGCATAGAAAAAGTTGTTTGGTGAAGTTCATCAAGCCTCCATAACCTAATACTGGTACATGAACATCTGATATAATTGCATGACTAGTAGAAAACTACCTTGAGTTTTCTAAGTTCTTTAGAAGCATTGTCACAATGCTTTTGTTGTTGTTGTTGTTGTTGTTCTTGCTTATTTGTTTGTTTTTAGAGAGATGAGAGAAAGAGAGAGTTAATTTTATTTATTTTCTCATCTGGTTATATTTTTCAACACTTAGTTGCATTTGTGGTGCTGGGGTTCAAACCTGGGTCCTCATGCACGCCAGGCATGCCCTCTCCCACTGAGCCACCTCTTCACCCCTGTAGCATTGGTTTTAATTTTTGGTAGTAAACTTGAGGAAAAGTAAAGAATTTTACAAGTTTATTCTATGAAACATCTTATGGAAGTAGAAAATGTTAACATTGTACACAGCATGATTAAGAAAATTATTTTTAGCCTAACCATGCATAATATGCACTGTCAGAAAAAGTTCAATGAAAATCATTTTTCATATTAAAATCATTTTAAAAACTTGAGAAGATTGGTACATCTAGGATGTCTATGGCTAGCCCACTATAAATCAAAGCCAAATCAAACTGAGTATTTTCTTTAGCACATCCTGTTTGAAATTAGGTGCATCTTGAAATTAATGGGATCTTCATTCTAATAAAACATTTTAATAGCATCCTTATTAACATTCATTGCAATTCTAAATTTTCCTGTTGCAGAATTTGTGGTAGTGAAAATAGCCTGTAAAACATGTAATACCTCATGTTATTGTTTTATTTAATTTGTAGTTCAGTCTTAAACTTGTGCTGAATGGCTTGTAGAAATTAGCAATGGAGATGATGGAATTGTGACCATTATAAACACAGGGCAATAGCACACCTTAACACCACCCCTCATTCTAAACACCGAACAGCAAGGGTGGACATTGCCGAGTTAAAGTCATAGCATCCAAACTACAAAATCAGCAACATGAAAAGGGAGAAAGTGCAACTTTACTTGTCCTTCTGGCTCCAAACCCTCCAGGTGGAATTTTTTTGGGCTGCTTGGATTACAGTTTATGCTGACAGCAGGTAAAGGTTTCATTCCAGATGAGCTTAAATCAGAACTAAATATCTGGTTCAGCCACTGTGAGGTATAGTTCATCATAGAAAAACACCAGAAAATTCAGCTGTTTCAGTTTCACTCAATTATAGGTGCCTAAATTGTGATAACTTATAGTTGATAATTGTCCAAAAGTTCAAAATTGCAATATTTTTACTCTTCGTGAGGAGAGGGAAAAAAAAGAAGGATTTTTCATGTCTCTCAGATATATTGGCCTATTCTCCAAATGACAGGTTCCTGACTGATCAACTGTACCACCTGCGACTAAAGCTCAGTAATATTAGTCTGTGGAATGGTTTCATTCTCATCTCACACCTCAGAGATCTTGTGCTCAACCCCAGGCATCCCTTGTGTGTTTAAATCAGCTTAACGGCTCATACAGTGTGCTGATTTCCTTGTAGGCCTCTGTTTTCTCAAAAAGTGATCACCTTTTGCCAATGCCCTCAGGATTAAACAGGGCAGTCTGGTTTTCCTTTTCTGCATTGGCTATACCTTTGTAGTCAATAAAAGACTAACTAGAAAAGAATCAGCTGATGAGAGAATCAATCTTCTGGAAGCCTCCCCACAGTTTTCTCATCATTTTTGTGCCGTCTGTCATCTCAGATTGTAAAATGGAAACCAAAACTCAGTATGTGGGAAGACTTTTACTGCTCCTTGTTAACAAAAACAGTAAGACCAGGGGTTTTGATCTTATGAGTATATAGGTAAACAGTAAGCTCTAAGTGCATACTCTTGAAGTGGCTTTTCTCTGTTTCTAATGGAGGTTTGCAAAGAATTATCAAAGTGGTATCAAAAAGGTCTCCTAACATACTGTAGTGTGGATATCCATTCTGAGGAGGTCAGGTTAAATCTGAAGGTCTTACATATGACGATGCTGGGGTATCTTGCGGTAAAGCAAGCAGCCCTGCATCCCTCTTAATAACAGTGATAGAAACATGGAAATATAAAAAGGATCATTTCTGCATTTTATAACAGGGTATCTTGTGTTAATTTATTGCCATAGCATTACATTTTAAATTAAGTGACATTCTGTCTCATTTAACTTTTATTTGAACAATTTTATTTTACATAATTTGCTTTTTTGTGGACTATTCAAAAATGTGTATGAAATATATTCAGATTACTTTGGCAGATAAAGGTCAATTCTTCATATAACCCTTTGTATCTATTTTTTTCCAGCATCAGAGAATTTGACAATAATTTTCTTCCTGCTTTTACTTTATGATTTTAGATCTTGTTTGCAGCTTGAAAGCACAATGAGAAGAGATAATTTAAGCTTCCTAACTGTTCCTATTAAAATACAAAATAGAGTTTGAAAAATGTTTTTTCCTGGTTAGTTTTGGATTTTAGTTACAATGTTATCCAGATATTTAGGTTCTCCATATGGTAATATATAATACACATTTAATAAAAATAAAAATGTATGTATCTTTAAATGTGTGAAGTCACTAAATTTTTTTGATATGCACTGTTATTGAATTATAAGGAAGTAGAATGGTTTCATTACCTATTCAATCTCATTGAAATAGCCCAATGATTAAATTGTTACTGCTTTCTGGAGCTGAGAGTGTGGTTTGGTGAGAACAATACTGGCATTTTCTACTGCTTGTTAATTCAGTGTTACTAGAAATTTGAGTGTGAGGATATTGTATTTTATATTCTGAAGATATTTCAATTTTCTTGATCTGTGCGTTGTACGAGAAAGAATAATACTATATCCATTTTCTAAATATGCGAAACTTATTTAATTTAAATTATATTACATTTGCCCCTAAAATGGAAAAATGGGTAACAGAATGTACTTCAGCTCATCATTTTAATGTTCTTATCATTAACTAATGATTTAGCATTTATATTGTTCTCGTTATTTTTATTGACTTATTGCTCATAATGAATAATTTTTTTTCTTGGGCATTATGTAATTAGTGATTTTGATAATGCAAAAGTTCCAAGATTAATCTGAAAATCCAAAGCAGATTAGAGAATACTTAATGTTTTTCTTATTTTGAAGCTCCTTCTGTCAATGTTTGATATTGCCATTTTTTATTGTAAATTATCCTGTGAAGTTAGGTTTTAACCTTTATTTGGCCTTCCCCTCCCCCAGTCACATATAACAATTAAGATTTCCTCAAAATTACAGTAGAGTTTTTTCCTTATAGCTCATAACTTAAAAATATTTTTAGTGTTGATTTGCCACTAGTAATCTAAATCCCATGATAGCAGGATCCTTACCTACCTTAATATCATGGTGCCTCTTATATCTGATACACAGAATGCTGAGTTAGTAGCTGTAGATTCAATAAGAAGTGGAACTGCTGGAGGATGTTTCTGTGTTGGAGCCATAAGCTCTTGTGTGTCTTAACACCTAAGTGGGGTACAAACTGCTATGGTATGTACTACTAGTGTATTCAATACAGTGGAACACAGTATTGTACAAAGCACATTGTTTTTCCACTATTTAAGAGCAATGAATTGGGATAGAGTGGCTTTACAAGAATTTTTTTTTTGTTTATGTCATATAGCTTTTTTCCTCTCAGAACAGAATAAGTCAGCTGTATTTCCTATGGAATCGGAGCTTGAAGATATCAATTGAATGAAAACAATGATATACAAAGTGAACAATTCAGACTTCATATTCAAGTTGATAGGTCCAAAATATTTTAACTTATTTTTGGAACAGTGCTTGTTTTAATATTATAGACACAAACTGATCATGAATTAATCCAAACAAATATTATTTTAAGTCTGTCTAAGGCATGAGTTGCTATTTTACTTTTCATCTTATAAATGTTAGGCTGTTTTAGTATTGCTGTCAATGTAGATAGATTAAGGCATAAAATTAAATATTTTAGAAAAGGAGAATTTTGAAAGCAGACTGGAAAATTATTTAATACATATTAGGAAATATAAAAGTTTTGGGTAGGAAAGATCTTTTGCTTTCCAGTTATACCAGATACATCTTACTTAAAGAAATAATGAAATTAAATAATGAAGTCAAGGAAAAACTTATATGCTTAATAATTTAGATAACCTATTTCAGAAAAAATATTATATGATCCTACATAATTTTGTTTAATAGTCACTTGTGCTTTCCTTTTCCTATTAAATATTATTTTCATGTTTAATGTCCCTCAACTTTTTCATCCTCTATTAATTCAAAGATCATTGTATAGTCTTAAGCATCATGTTCACGCAATATAACCAAGCCTTCGAAGTGTACTCTAGTGTACTTCTGTAATCCCAGAGGCTGTGGAGATGAGGGAGGAGGATAGCAGGTTCAAAGCCAGCCTCAGCAACCTTAGCAAGACCCTAAGCAACTTAGCGAGACCCTATCTCAAAATAAAAAATAAAAAGGATGTGATGTGCTCAGTGGTTATGCATCTCTGGGTTCAAAACAAACAAACAAAACAAAAAACTGCATTGCAGGGTTGGAGAAGCTGCTCAGTGGTAGTGTGCTTGTCTGGCATGCATGAGGACCCTGTTAGATCTGAAGCACCACTGATATAACTAAGTGGAGGCAAAAAAAAGAAAAAAAATTCATTCTCTCACTCTCTTCTCTAAAAAAAAACAACTGTATTGAATCCATGATAAAAAATTTTAATATCTAAAATTCTGTTGCTTTCTTTTACTCTTGCTATGGTAAATTTATGATGATATATAAATAGCTTCATTTAGAATACGAAATCCAAAATATAAACTTCTAAATTAATAAAGAAAACATATATCATCACAGAGACGCTGGAGATATCTGATCATGGGAAGTTCCCAATTATGTTATTGACATAAACATAATTTGCAAGACTAATTGTAGTTACTTATTACTGCATTAATAAAAATATTTATTCACCTTTTTGCCTTGTCTAAAAATAAGAATTTAAAGATACATTTAAAGATCCATACAACAAAATATAAAGAAAATTTTAAAGTTGAGTGAATTGGGACCCACAGGAAAAAATGATATAGAAAAAAATTTGAATATGTCGGTGAGGTTAATACACAGTAAAAGATGCTTGTTAACCTATTAGGGATGGATCACACATTGGCTGTGAACTTCCAAGTAATGTATAAGAAAAGAATTTTGAGTTACATGATTAATAATAATATCCAAAACATAAAAATAATCTAATCATTTTGGTAACACAGTGATACTTGCTAGACAAATTTATTATAAAAAATTCTGCTTCTGAGTCTCCACTGAGCAGATAGGGACTAACTTAAGGGATATTGTCTGCAATTACATCTTAGAAGGAATAGAGTAAGCAGTTGCTGTCTACTGGCATCATATCAAATTCACAATTTAAAGAAAGCTATTTTATTATTATGTGAATAAATATATGTTTCTATTTAGACAACATGCTTAGTATATTACAAAGAGTGATGGGATCCTCATCAATCATGCCTCAAAAATCAAACAAGAATGTGGTGAAGAAATACATCAGGTAAGACATGCCAGTGTTGCAAGATTATATACATGTTTCTTATGCAAGAGAGTTTCCAAAATCTGCACAGCCCTCACATTTTTAAATG
Organism: Aplodontia rufa; assembly: GCA_004027875.1. Lineage (NCBI taxonomy): Eukaryota > Metazoa > Chordata > Mammalia > Rodentia > Aplodontiidae > Aplodontia > Aplodontia rufa. The sequence goes on from PVKS010003108.1 coordinate 27,259, forward strand.
TAATAAAAACCATTGCTGTGATTGTTTAAAAGACTGCATGTTGAACACAGATATCTCTTATATTGAGTTAACCTAAAGGGGAATTAGTTGGCTTTTGCAAATATTTCATGGGCTTACGTTAGGCATGGGTGGACCCAGGAGTTCACATGATGAAGTCAGGAATATGATTCTTAATCTCAGGATTTGCTTTTCTCTTATTTTAATGGATAAGTTTCTTGACACATGACAGCAGGATTGCATTACATTTACTGGTAATTATAATGGACAGTATTCTTGTCATAGTTCAAAGTCCTGAGGGGATCCATTGCTTGGTCCATTATAGGGTTAGTCTGTTATGATTTCTGATTTTCTGTCTTTGCAACCCAGGCAGCAGAAGTTAGTTTCATCCACAGTATGCGGAGTTAAGTATAAGAAGAAATACATAGACTCACAGGAATTCTGATAAAAAACAGTATGAAAAGTGAAGTCTCTGCTTATATCCTATAACCTTCTCTCTGTGCAAAAAGACACAATTTGGCATAAAACAAAACCCAAGGCAAGCAGTGCAGTTCTTCCTTACACCAATCATTGACTTTTACTCTAATTTATTTTAGCCAGTTTTTGTCTTACATTTTTAAAAATTGAAAGTTCATTTTCACATTTATGTAGAAATGAGTAATAGAAAGAGAAAATAAATTTCTAGATCAGAGACTGCTAAATCTTCCCAAACATCATTTTCTATATTTTCCTTTATGGTTGATGATGTAGGGTGGGCACCTGGTTGTTCAACAATAAACTAGATTTTTAGCCTTCTTGGCAACTAATTGTAGTTCAATGAGTAACTAAATTACAACAGAATGTAGAAGTGATAAGTGCAACTTCTGGGACAACAAATTGAACACAAACCCCCTCTTTGGGGACAACCTCTAACTTCCTTTTTGTTTGTATAAATCTATAGAGAAATAGCTTTGACCACACAGATAATACTCTGAAATAGATTCTTAATCAGAGGTTCAAAAACTAAAGGATCTGTGGCATAGAATCTAAGAGTGTCACATACTGATAAGGAAAGTTTCTTTTTCACTAAGAGGTAACTGAAAGTTGGCACATCTTTCAAATATGAATGTAAGAAAAAACGTTATAATCTCAGCAGTATATGGGCCTTTGCCCTCTACAGAAATAATGTGATATAATAGGTGTTATCATTTGTTTTTTAGGTGGTGATCTTGCTATGTTTCCCAGGTTGGCCTTGAACTTCTAGGCTCAAATGATCCTCCTGCCTCAGCCTTCCTATTAACTGAGACCACAGGTGCACACCACTATACCTGGATAGATATGTTCATGTTGTAGCGTAGTTGAGAATACAACAAAGCAAGAGACTGAGGCCTTGACTAGTTTTCTTTTAATTTTTTTTCTTTTTCTTTTTTCTTTCTTTCTTTCTTTCTTTCTTTTTTTTTTTTTTTTTTTTTTTTTTTTTTTTTTTTTTTTTTTTTTTTTTTTTTTTTTTTTTTTTTTTTTTTTTTTTTTTTTTTTTTGGTACTAGGGCTTGAAAGGGGATCTTAACCACTAAACCACACCCCCAGGACAGATTATATTTTAGTTTGAGACAGGGTCTCACTAAGTTGCTTAGGGCCTCCCTAAGTTGCTGAAGCTGGCTTTTTGAACTGGTGATCCTCCAGTCTCAGCCTCCCAAGTTGTTGGGATTGCAGGCCTGCGCCACCATGCCTGGGCCTTGACTCGTTTTCTGAGTCTCATCACTAAGTTCTCCCTGGGTGCATTATTTTCCAGTACTAAAGTAGCAAAATACCACACAAAATGGATGTTTAAGATGACAGAAACTTAATGTCTCACAGCACTGGAGGCTGGAATCCAAAAATCATGGTGCTTTCTGTTAGGTGCAGCTGGCCTGTTGAGGGTAGCGCAACAGGCAGCCCTTGGGAAAAGAACAACTAATCAGATGCTGGCAGACAAGCCCCAATGGTATCTAGCAATTGCGCAGTGACCGATGAATCCCAGCCAATCCCTGAAGGACAAGGCCCCCAAACTTCCTCTGCCTACCCCAGACTATAAAGTCGCTGCCCAGCCAGGGCTACATGCCACTTCCCCTGCCCATGGTCACTCTGGCAGGCTTATGAATCTGGCCCAAAAGCTGGGAATCCCAATAAAAAGATTTTGCTCAGCTGATTTTAGGCCTGACTCCTTTTTGAACATCTGTGCCTGAACATTTGGTGCCGAACACTTGTTTTTCCAATTTTTTACACTTTTAAAGTCCTACTTCACCAAAGCCTGTAAGGAAAAATCCTCCTGCTCTGTGTCCAGGTTCTGGCAATGCAGCTATTTCTAGTATTGCTTATGCATCTGTCTGACACCTGCCCTCCTCTTCATTGGATACTTTCTCTGTGTGTCTGCCTTTCCTTTCTTTATAAGGACACTAGTCGTATTAGATTACAGGCTCTCTTGACTACCCCTTAACTAATTATGTTTGTGAAGACCCTATTTCCAAACATGATTACCAGTACAAAGCATTAGGACTTCAATATATATTTTAGGGAGACACAAGTCAAACCATAGCTCTTGGGACAGACGCACACTTCCATGTAACTTTAGTTACTCTATTTTCGATGCCTCTGTTTCCTAACTTAAGCTTTTGCCCAAATAGATATGTTTTGAAACCAAAATTAAGATCCATTCTAACTTAGATGTAGGTAACAGCTCTTGTTGGGTCTTGATTTCCCAAGCAAATGATTATCCCTGGTTTTTCCAGTTGATGGTAAATGTGTCCTCTGATCCAGCAACAAGGTAATTCTTCTAGGACAGGAGTCCAGCCTATATCCTCTTTATGTTAATAAAAATTGTATTGGAGTACAGACACATTCAGACACATGTGTGAAGTCCACAGCTATTTTCACATTACAGTGACAAAGTTGTGAGTTTCAGCAGAGACTGTACAGCCCACAAAGCCTAAAATATTTAATATCTGTCCCTTTACATAAAAAGATTACTGACTCTTTCTCTAGGATGTAAGAGCAATAAGAAAGAGGTTTGACTTATTTTACTTTATGTTTTCTGTACTGTGAGAATATAGGGTTCTTATTCAATCAGAATTTGAAGAAAGAACCAGATAGGGTAACATGAGCTAAACTTTAAACTAAGCTTATGAATTGCTCAAAATACATTTCTAATTAAAGAGTGCATTTACTTGTCATTGAGATCAATTATCAAAGGATGATATTAGGAAGAAAACCCGTGATTTCCAAGGTTGTTTTTTTTTTAAATAATAAGACCACAATAAATTAAACTCACTTGTAATAGGAAGAAATGGCTATTTCAAATCAATTCTAATAAGAACAATCATCAGTATAATTGTATGATATTTCTTACTTCCACTAGCATTATTAATGGGACTACAGCTTGACCTGACAATGAGAATCGCTTCCCTTGTGGCATTTTGGCAGTTCTATTTCTGTTCTTTGAGAAATAAGGAACAAAGGATAAAACTCCTTGCCTGAGCTGCTGAAACAATAACATAGTGTGAAGAATTTCCAGTTACTCAAGAGCTCAAAGGATCCCATTTTATGGCTCCCTGAGAACTGGAAGCTTGAAGGACATTCATAGAAAAGACTTAGTTCTCTTGAAATTAGCAATCATATGGGAGAATAGGAGAGCATTTTGGGCCTTATAGACAAATGCATATAGCAATGGAATTTATTTTGAAAAGGAAAAGATCACATGTGAAGCAATTATTAAAATCTATAGTCTAGAGTTAACATGTCATGTCTGGGGTGCATTGTGGATGGGATAGCAGATTGCCAGTCAGATTCAGTTAAACTACTCCCTTACCAGGATTTTATTGCCATGGCCAACTACCTTCTGGACTTTCTGTTGACAGAATATATTCAACTTTCGAATGCTTTGATTATTCTTTAATGAATTTTTCAATGTGTTGGGGAAAAACATAGAAATAACAATATAGTTAAGTAACAATAAAATTAGCGGGCCTGGAGCAGTCGCTCAGTGGTTAGAGCAATTACCTCACAGACACAAGGACCAGGGTTCAAACCCCAGCACCATATACACAACTAAGTGTCTGAGAAACAAAGGCCACATGAAAAACTAAATAAAATTGATTCTCTGTTTCTATCTCACTGTCTCCCTCTCTGTCTCTCTTATAAACAAAAAATAGGAGGGCTGGAGGAGTGGCTCGGCAGTAACTACACTTGCCTGGCATGCGCGAGTATGCGAGTTCAAACCCCAGCACCACGTACTCAACGAAGTCTCAGAGCAACAAAGGCCACATGAAAAACTAAATAAAAAAATGTTTCACTCTCTCTCTCACTCTCACTGTCCCCTTCTCTTAAAAAAAAAAAAAAAGATTAGGCACAAAAGATTGCTCCTTATATGGACAAAAAGGTAGAGGGGGAAAATTGATCAGGTTGGTAATTTTAAGACCTGGGGATTCAGCAGGCATATAGATTTCACACTTGTTTAACTGAGAGACGTATGGAACACTTAATAAGAGAAAAGAAGTTGATGAGATTTTTTAATTCATATTTTTTTTACTTTTGAAATATGGTGAGAAATTTGAGTTTTGGCTTACACATATTGAGTATGTGGTGTTTATGAATATTTATATATTATCATTATTCCCTCATATGTTGTGAAAATTGATCTAATAAGTGGAATCTCCTCACATTGAAAGTGATAAGATAATCCAGTAGGTGCATTGAATAGGCATTAGGAGTTCAGCTTGAATACCTGGCAGATTCTTGTGATGGTCATATATCTTAGTTCACATATAATATAAAATGCACAAGTTTATAAAGTACCCAGATAAAAGATGTTTTTGAAGTTTTATTCTCCTATATTTGAAGTAAAAAACTTGCATTTCAATGGAACAGCAATATTCAATTTACTCAACATTATATTAGAGTTTGCCTAATGGACTTAATTAGGAAAACAACTACAGCCATCAGAAAGATTTTTATGTTCTGTGTACAAATTTTAGACTTACCTCCCAAGCAGTAATTTCTAGCATTTCATTTTTTAGGAACCCACATTCACTCTCTTCTCCCAATATGATATTATTTGTTACCTTTACTTTCCAATGGTCCTGAAAAACTGTTGGGATATTTGTATGACAGAGACTATCTTCTGAGAGAATGAACTCTTGCTTACTGTTAGAACATGAGTTCTTCAAGGTGGAGGGTGAGTCTTACTTATCTTTTGCCCCATGGCCAAGAATAACACATGTGTGGTGGATAATTTTTGAATAAATTTGAATATTTGTGAAATAATAACTTATTAATACTCATAATTATTTAACATATTTTTTCTAATCATTTATGGCTGTCCACAAGATTTATTTAAAGCCCTCTATATCTGGCATCAAATTACTTTTTCTGGTTAAAGAAATATCGCAAATAACTGAAGCTAATCTCTCAAACCTCTTTATTTCACCTGCTTTTGTTAAGCATCTTTTCAAAACTGTTCTGTGGGTAAGAGAATAAGCTTGAACTACTTTAAGCATTTAATAATGACTCAGGCCCATTATAATAAGCATTAATCATTGTACTTTACAGAAAAACAATGCAGACCTTGGGCACCCTTAGATTAGACAGAACAGGTTGTGACAAATAGCAAATGGACCCAAATTGCTATATTTTCCTGTTTCGTCTTCTGTTCTCTACTGTTTTTCTTCTGTCACCTGTCACTCTTAGTTGCTAGGGAAACAGACAACTGCATTTGTTAAAACAGTAATCTTAATTTTAGATATGTAACACCTGGATCAGTACATGTGTTACACGGATTTTTCCAGGTAATTGATTTCATAGAAAACTACCAGTTGGCATATTCCCCTTTCCTAACACTCCTGGAATTAGCTGAGAAAAGAAAACACTGTTTTTTGAGTGTTATAGTAAGTTATTTAAATAATAGAATATGGTACATAAGTCACATATAAAATACTGTTTATAATAGATATGGAGAAGTTTTATATGATCCTCTTCCTTTTAATAAATATTAATAATGCTTTCCTTTCCTGGGTTGATTTGAAAAAGTGTGTGTGTGTGTGTGTGTGTACATAAAAGTATCCCTGTTTTGGAGTTTAATCTATTAAGCCTGACTTTACAGGGGTCTCTATTCCCCCTCAAGTTTATATATGAGATATTTCTTTGCAATGAACAGCTTAATAATTTCCTAAGTTTAATTTTTAGGAAAGGCACAAACAATAGTTGTCAACAGTATTTTAATTCTTGTGTTGGATTTCAAGTGTCTCTCAAAGGCCCAAATGTTAAAGACTTTGTCCCCAGCCTGTGACACTATTGGGAGGTGATGCAACCTCTAGAAGGTGGACTTCAGTGGAAAGAGGGTAAGTGATTTGGGGTACTCCCTTTGAAGGGGATATTGGGACTCTGGCCCCTTGTTGTCTCTCTTGCTTCCTGGCCATTATGAGATGAGCAACATTCTCTGTCACATGCTTCTGCCATGGTGTGCAGGGTGACCACAGGCCCAAAGCAACAGGGCTAACCAACCGTGGACTACAACCTTTGAGCCAAAATAAGCCTTTTATTTCAAGTATTTTGTCACAGTGACCAAAAGCTGACTAACAATTCTTTTGAAATTACCATTTCCCCTGTCTGTTTTAGTGTCCTCTTCCTTCTTTTACTGAATTCCCCATCCACAAGACCTATGGCCTACTCTTTAAAACCAGCTGAAGCTCTCTGATTGATAATTTGGGGTCTAACAATGATCTAAATGTAGCTCACTCCATTGCTCCCGTCCCAGTCTTCATCAGTCCTCACCTGGTAACATCATGAGTCAGATTTGGCTTCTGGGACCTTGTCATGCTCTAATTTTCTTCTTATTACATAGATTATTCCCACAGAGTCTCATTCCACCGTATTCCAGATCTTAGCATTTGTACATTTGACCTCTTCTCTGTTTATACTGAATAGCAGAAAGATATTTTGTACCCTGTGTACTGAAATATTATTTACGTATTGATAACAATGTAGCTCAAACTATGTAGCCTCTCCCATGCCTGTTGCCCTGGTCTAGCTGCTGTATCTCTAGTACAGGAGCATAAATCATGTCGTAGCTGATCTCCACACTTCTAACCATCGCCTTCAAGAGTGCCCCTCTCCTCCCAGAAGCCAGTGTGATCTTTAAAAGATGAAACTCCGAATCATGTGAAGAGTACTTCTATCATCAGTCTCCAGTGGTTTCCTGCCAGGTTGAAAAGAAACAAATCTGGAACCCTCGGCAGGGCTGAGAAATCTGAATGTCCGGTTTCTGCAATCTCATTTCCTGTCAGGCATCTATCTTCTGCTCTGATTCTGATGCACCGGACTCAGGGATGTTTTTGCTACTTTCTTCTATGCCAAATCTCATTTTCTTCTACTCCCATAGTCTAATTCCTTACTCCCTTAAGCCAAGTATCATTTAACAAGAGTACCCTTCCCTGGCCATCCTTTTCAGAGAGCACATATTTTTTTTCTATTTATCACCATCAGCCTCTGAACACAGTGCTTTGATCATTTTTATATACCTATCTAAATAGTCTTTTGCAAGTAGAAGTCAAGACCTTTGAGCCCAAGAGCTTCATTTGTTTCTGCTACTGTTACACCCCCAGTGCTAGGGGTAGTGCCTGCCACTTAATGCCAGTAGGTACCCCTGGGATGAATGGGTGGATTAATAATGACCTTTGGATTCTTCACTATTTTGCAAGCTTCTTCCTGAGAAATGTTTTTCTCTAATCTATCCACAGACTCTTTTGGATTTGTACTATTTACCTTTCGCTGTTTACTTTAGTCACACATGCACACTAAATCAATTTGTTCTGTCCTGAGGATAATGCCATGGCTAACCTACAGAACAAGATCCTAGTGAAAACCACTTTCTCTGATGCTCAGCAGCCTTCAGTTGCCTTATTTGGGGCTAGTGGTTTTGTTGAACTTGATTGTGGTTATCTGAAGACTGATGGACAGTTAAGGCAGGAATTATTCTATGGATTTTTATCATGTAAAATATTAGAAGTTTTAGAGCAAAGAATCAGGAAATTATGCTTAATTTGTACTGGAAATTCATCTAGATCTTCAGCATGATTGAGCCAAATGAAATCAATTTAACTTTTTTTTTTTGTTTTAATAATGTGTTTACATAACACTTAGTGAGGTGGTACTGAAATGTATTAGAAATAAACATCAGTGAATATAAATAGTAAAATGGGTGAGATTGCTTTTGTTTTTGTATTTTTCAAAAACCCTATGGGAGCAACAAGAAATAATGGAGAAAGCTGAAATTTCTTAAGCGGAAGAAATTAAAAGGAAGTTGAAGCATGAATGCATTTTTATATTGATAAACAGCAAAAATGACATAAATGTAACTCTTTAAATAAAATAAATAAAAACAACTGTAGTACTGTAACACTAGTTTCAATACATCATACTTACTGAAGCAGTGACTCACTGTGTTGAAATTTATTTACTATGAACATTTTAGGAGACTGGCTTACATCTACACTGTAATAAGGCAATATAGACATGAATATAAGTTGTTTTCAGCAATAACATGAATGTAAATTAAATAATGTATGGAATAATTTTTTACATTTTTAGAACATTGATTTTTGTATGGAACAATCTCAAGGAAAGGAAATAAATACTTAAATAATAAATGAAACAAATATAGAAAAGTTGTATACATTAATTCAAAACCAGTTGCTACCATGAAACTGAACTGCTTTGGAACATATGAAATATATAAAAGAATGGGACAGGGAGTAATTCTGGTCTAGGAACAAATGCATATCATATTGTTACTTTATATGTACTTGTAAGTGTGAAATAACTCAACTCCTTAATAAAAATTTAAAAAAGAATGGGACAATAATTAAATCATGACATGTCAGGAGTATTTAATATATTATCAAGTGATATACTTTTTTATATTTATCCAAACCAACCCAAACCTTCCCTACTAAGAAACAAATCTATTGTTTGCTTATTTAATTTTTTTAAGAGAGAGGGACAGTGAGAGAGATAGAGAAAGAGAAAATCAATTTATTTAGTTTTTCATGTGGCTTTCGTTTCTCTGACTATTGTGTACATGGTGCTGGGGTTTGAATCTGCATCCTTGCGCATGCTAGGCAAGCACTGGAACCATTGAGACACTGCACCAGACCCTGTTTGTTTAACTTTTGTTTTAATAATGAAATAGTTTATTGGCACACAGGTGAAGCAACAAAGTTTGAGTAGAATGTCTAAAACTATTTCCTATTCAATATATCATCTCTCATTCTTGGGTATTAGCAGAACCATGATTTCATTCAGTGAGGAAATACACCTAGATTAGTGTTCTAGCTTTCTTAATGCTACATCCAGTAATGGTGGATACAGAGATGGAAAATTTGGGTAGCAAAAATTATTTATTATTTTATAAACAAATTAGTTAATAGTAAATTAATCATATGCATTTATTATTGTGCATTTTGGTAGTTCGTCTACATAATGTGTGGGTATGTAGAAAACTGGCTGATTTGTTCTTTGTTTTTGGAAAAAAATACATGCTGATATGATAAAGTTCTTATTTTGTCTCCTTTTAAACTTCATTTTGCATTAAGTATTTTTGCATGATGCTCAATATTGTTGGGTTATTTTATTATTTTGTGTCCATGCATTTTATAACTTATGCATAATTTATAGTTTTTTAACTCTATCCATACTGTCTAGTTCACTCCCTAATGTTTACTGCTATAAATAAAAAATGTGATGGATCTGTTCATTAGTAATCTAAACCTATATTAACAATCTACATATCACTAAATCATTCCTTAAGAGATTAGTCAGCTTGGAATATTGTGTTAAACACTAAGAATGTTTTAATACTTTGATTCCAATCAGCAACTGTTAAAATGATGGCAAAAGTTTCTTCTATTTCTAGAAACATTTAGCATCTTTTCCCATCATGTTATAGTCATATTTTCATCTATTATCCATTTAAGAAATTTAATGGTCCCCTTTGTGATTACTAATGAAGTTGATTATGTTTTAAGGATTATGTCTTCTACACTTTTACTTTAGAATTTTTTTTTTTTTGCTCATCATCTTACATTTTTCTAGTTGGACTTGTCTTTTCCATAATGGTTTCTATATTAAATTATCTGATCCTTTGCACATATATATACATTACAGATATTTCCCAGTTATTTCCCAGCCTTTCTTACTATTTATAGGTGCTCAGGGGTAAGTAGTAAAAGTTATTCATCTTTTCACTTTTGGTTCCCCTTAACATTTTGAGTTTATACTTGCTTTCTTCTTTTGTACAATTTCTTTTAACTATTTGTCTCTCTAAAATATATTTAGGTTTAAGCATTCAGAAGAGAACCTAAAGTTCTTTTCCTTTCTAAATGACCAAACACCTTATGATGTTTACTTAATTCCTTTCATTTTCTAATAAATTATTTCATCCTTATTTTATTTTAAACAATTTTCTATAGTCACATCTGTCTAGTTTCTTTTCCATAAATCATCTGTCACTCAAGGGTCATGGAAAAGGTAATAATGAAGGGACTATTTACAAAGACACAGAACAGATGGGAAAGTTGATGACATCAGCAGTGGGAAGCCATTATTACTGGGCCCAAAAGACTGGAGGGGTAATAGTTACCAAAGTCCTAGAAAACTTCTAACTGTAGAAGAGGAGTATCTGTACTGAAGCTGTGGCCTTCAGTACAGAAATCAACCTGTCCTCCCCACCCCCAGGCCTGCAGAAAGAAGGACTAGGATTAAGAAGTACCTGGAGCTTTCTCTCTTTCTCTCTCCAACCATCCTTGTGTTTCTTACTTGAACATACTGTGGCTGATCACAGAAAACAAGAGAGCCAGAGTTTTACCTTCTATAAAGATTTATCTCTGAAGGGCCAAGTTAGGAAGAGTGGAAAGATACTGGAGAGTATCTGGATAACATCTCTGCCCAACTAAGTTTTAGAATTCCTCTTTATAGATCATGGTATATTCTGGGTGCTCTGTCAGGGTCCCTATAGGAACCATATGGCACACTTAGATGAAATTTTTGAACAGGCTTTTATTTATTTTTAAAGAAAGGTGGACAGTGAGAGAGACAGAAAGAAAGAAGCAATTTTTATTCAGTTTTTCATGTGACCCTCATTGTTGTGAGATTTCATTGTGTATGTGGTGCTGGGGTTCAAACCCGCATACTCGTGCATGTTGGGCAAGCTCTGTAACCACCAAGCCACTGCTCCACCTTGAGCAGTCTTTTTAATGGAAGGATAATTGATAGGAGTGTGGGCAGGATGTGTTTGTTAACAAGGAAAGGACATGGTGTGAACAGGAAACAAATAGCAAGACAGAGATTTTTACCTGTCTTAGGGCTGAGAAGGAGGGAGAGAAAAAAGTACAGCATGTTTGAAAGCTTAAGTGTTTTTGACTGATAATAGAAATTATATTGTAAACACTATTTTAGTTGTTATGTCAAAATGATAAAATTAGCATTTTAACTGGTTTGATTCAATATCCCAGTGTATGTTTATTTTAATATTTTTAAAAAGCTGGACTAGGTGGCTCATGCCTGAATCCCAGCAGCTTGGGAGGCTGAGTCAGGATGATTGCAGGTTCAAAATGAGCCTCAGCTACACAGGAAGGCCCTAAGCAATTTAGCAAGAACCTATCTCAAAGTGAAAAAAAGAAAAGAAAAGAAAAAAAATGCTGAAATTGTGCTTCAGTGGTTAAGCACCCCTGGGTTCAATCCACAATGTGATGATGATGATAATAAAAATAATAGCAATAATAATAATAATTATAATTTAAGGAGAGTCTGTCCAAGCAATTCACATACATATAATATAATAGCAGTGTGTAAAAACTGAGTAATGTGTACTTTATTCATGATTGCTAGAAAAATGGTAATTAATCTTCTAAATATTTATGTATTCTAAATTATATTTTGTCAGAAGCTTTCACATATCTCCTAGACTTCATTGTTTCTCTTTTTAACTTAGAAAAACAAACTCCATCCCTTTCCTTCCAACTAGAGAGTAGATTCCCTTCCATTGTTTGCAACAAGGTGTGACCATGTGACTGTTTCCTGTCTGGGAAGTAAGTGGAGGGATTTGTGCAACTTCTAGGTGAACTTTTTAAAAGATAATTGAGTGTGAGCTTTCCTTTACCCTTTCACCTATTTTTGCAGACTGCACTTTTCATGGGTCCCTAGTCAGCGAGGTTTAACCAGACAGGCAAAGGCTCTAAATAAGGGATGAGACAACAGCAGAATAAAAGTGTCATAATGCAGGTCCCTGTAAAAACAAACTTAAAGATAATACTTCTGCAATCATTTAATTCTGGAAAACTCACAACTAAAGCATTTATACTGTTTGTAGGGATGAAATATAGAAGGTTCAAGAGACAGGGGATGTGGGTGATGTGGGGGTAATTCTGGTTTAAGAACAAATGCATATCATATTGTTACTTTATATGCATTTATAATTGTACAATAACTCAACTCTTTAATAAAAAATTTTAAAAAGATATGGTTAGGTATGCAACAGATATTGGAGGAAACACTTCAAAAGATAAAGATTAGGGAGTGAGGATAAGGAAGAGGAACCTTCAGAGGTCCCTGCCATTCTGCCATATATAAAACAAGAGAGAAAAGGAAGGAGGATTGGACAGAAGAGAGAAAGATTGTCATCTGAGAGATGGTATTTCGTTATGATAAAGATTTGGAGAGGCTGACAGGGACTCCTCTTTCTGAAAATGCCTGTCAGACCTGAGTTCTATACAAAGGGTTTGCATGAGCCTCTCTGATGTACATAATCCTTGTTGGTGTCCTGGGGTCCTGTAGTCTCATTAGCAGTGGAATGAGAAAGGTGACAATAGAACTTCTGGTCATCTGCATTTTTTGCTGCAAGATATCTGAGTGGTGCAATTTCACAGTAACAATAAGAATGATCTTAGATTACTCGAGTAACTGAGGGAGCAAAGAGACCTTCCCATCCTGAATCCTATTCTTTAGTTGTTTAGTTATAGAAAATAAATTTATATCTTTTTAAAAGCCAGTATATTTTTAGGGACTCTTTGTTATAGCAGCTTCCTATATGCCCTGTACCTGTTTCTAGTATGTTTAATCTGTGAAACAGAAAATAATTCCTTCCCCTCGTACACTTTAAATTATGCAAATCTTACTTTTTATTCAGAAATTGACTTTTGTTCAATTTTGATAATTTAATTTTTAATATTATCACATGAAAATATTTGTTTTAAATGCTTTATTGGTTCATTTTGACAGTTACTTTTATTATAGTAATGTGTATGTTGCCTACCTAGAATCTAAACCTCTCTTCCCCAAAATTTAATACATAGATCTTTGGGTAAAAATGGAAACTGATCCATCAACGATAGAAATATCAAATATAGAATTTTAAATATTCTGTTAAAGGAAACATTAACCAATGTTACATGTAAACTGAAAGTATTATTTCAAAATGTAATTAATAGGGCTGGAGCAGTGGCTTGTGGTTATGGCACTTGCCCAGCATGCATGGGTACATGAGTTCCAACCACAGCATCACATACGCAACAAAGCCTCAGAGCAATGAAAGCCACATGAAAAACTAAATAAAACTGTTTCTCTCTTTCTCTCAATCACTATCCCTTTCTCTTTAAAAAATGTAATTAATAATCAATATTCATGAAATATTTTATACCCATTTTTAAAGAGAGGACAATGAGAGACAGAGAGAATCAATTTTTATTGAGTTTTTCATATGGCATTTGTTGCTCTGACATTTAGTTGTGTACATAAGTGCTGGGGTTGGAACCCGTGTACTTACACATGTTGAGGAAGCACCTTAACCACTGAGCTCCAGCCCCTTATACCCATTTTTTGATAGCAAGTCTTCAAAATCTGCTATTTATTTTAAAATATGGAATATCTCAATTTGAATTCTAAATTTTTATCTGAAATACTTTACCTGTGCTTAGATTTCATTAAGTTTAAAATTAAATATAAATTCACATACTTAGGTTGCTTCAAATATATTTAAGTATACTGAATTTAATACCAGTTTTCAAATTTAAATAAAAGCTAATAAAAATTAAGAAAAAGAAATAAATTCCTCAGTCCCAATTGCTCAATAGCCATGCATGCTTCCATATTGGCAGCAAAGATAGACAAAGCCAATAAAAATAATCCTATTACCTTTGTTTCAGTGATTGCTGTGGGCAGACACCCAGGCTTAGTATAATCAATATGTGGCATTGCCCTTGCCTTAGCATTATTTTATGAATTTTTCCTTAAAGCTGAAGTCAGGATATTTGTTCTATAGTTGGGAACATATTACCATCCCTGCAATACTCAATTCTGCCTGTCTTCTCACCATGAGAGCAGTCACAGACAGCATGCATATGATCGAAGATGACTGCATTCCCATAAAGCTTTGTATCTGGATACTCATAATTTGATTTCATGTAACTTCATGTGCCTTAAATTATTAATTTTCTTGTGATCTTTCCCTCAACCACTAGAACCGTAGAAACCATTTTTAGCTTATGGGCCACATAAAAACAGGCGGTTGAGTCAGCCTTGACCTGCAGATCTGGTGAGCAGACCTCTGCTATACTGCCTTAGATGTGAACAAGGAAGCAGATGTCTTGCATTCCTGAGAAGACAATATAAGAATGAAGCTAACATCCAGAAATGGGGCAAGCTGAGACACCTGCAGAACCTTTATTGAATTACGTCTGAAGACCATTCCCTCCTATTATCCGCAGTACATTGGCAGTCCCTTCATCCTTTTAGCTAGTTTAATTGGGATTTTCTGTAACTTGTAATACAAATAGTCATACCTTTTACTGAATAATGTCCAATATTACTTCCTTGTGAATTTCTGAAATACAATTTCAATTATATTTCATGAATTGATACTACTTTATATAATTAATATTTTTAAAAGTGCTACGATGTTTCTAAGCCACTCAATTATAGGGTAGCATAAACAGTATATATGATGTGTACTTTGGTATATAATATATGACATGCCATATATTTAAAGACAAGTAGAATAATGGTACATTTACCCATTGATTGACTCTTCTTAAAATTAACCTTTTAATTTTATTGTTATATGACCAACATTAAGAGTATCTTATTGAAAACAGTTTTTAAAATTCACAGATTAATGAGTTGACACTCAGAAATTAAGTGAACTGCTGAGACAATATTGTTTTAAATGGATGATTTGGGTTTTGAACCACCACATGCTTGGGCCTGAAGTCTAGACTCCTTAATATACTATACTGTAATATAAATAAGTAAATTCTGATATACATCTAAGCCTTTTACTTTTTAGTTTAATAATTTACTACAATAATACAAAAAAAGAATAACTGGATTCAAATTCAAGATAGAGAAGAATAAATCCTATTTCAAACTGATGAATTTTAAAGTTATTATTGTTCAAAAGGTCAGAGGAAATTGAAAATTGTCAAGACACATTTTAAAAATTTATTACAATAATGATAACTTTCTCCCTTACTAATGTTTATCAAAAATAAAGCAATATATTAATTTCCAGAGTTTCATATCAAGTTAGAAATGGGTTGAATAAGTCAAAATGATCTAATCAACATTTGCAGAAATTTCACTCTATAAATTCTTAATACAAGCAATGAGCATATTTTCTCCTCTAAGATTTATTTAGCAAGGCAATTTTGCCATATTTTTCCACTGATTTAAAATAAAACAGCTTCTATGCTTATATTTTTCATAGTATTAAGCATTTTTATGTTTTTATTTGAACACTTGTCATAGAAAAAATATTCCATGTCATAAAAACTATAATAGTATTACTAATATATATCTTTATTTTTTCATTTTAAATTCAAAATTTTGGTTATGTAATATTATATTTACTGACTATTTGCTCTATTTATTGAGAGCAGCACTGGAAAAGATCACATCTATGTTGGTACCAAGTTCATTTTCTTGGTGCTTATGGTTGTATTATACTGTGTGCTCATTGATTCTGATATAATTCTAGAAAGTGCAACTGCAAATCTGTTTGGTTGCTGAAGTTGAAGGTAGATTTTTGAATTATGTCAAAATGATTCATCAATTAAGGTAATGTCCACCAGCATTAGTCAAATTTACTCAAAAATCTAACCACTTCATATATACATACACTTAATTTAAGTAAAAAATCCTTTTTTCCTATTTTATAGCCAGTTAATCAATTCAAGTTATCAATTTTAAGCTAATGCTACATTGACAAAGTTTATGTTATAACCCCACACTGCTTTCTTTACTACTTTCCAGAGTGTGTAGCAGAATATAGTCTGGACTTACAGGTATGAATGCCCTCTTGTGATTGTCAACAAAAGTGTATGTTCTAAATGGAATTCACTTCACAAGTTTTATTTCTTTACCAGAATGATGGATAGTGACTGAGGTCATTAAGACATTAAAATAAAATTCGTATCTTAAAGAGCACCACCCTCATTCATCGTTCATTTGCTCCATAGTTCAATGAACGATCTAAATAGTACTATAAAATTAAATTTTTATTTAGTGTTGATGAATTTGTTTATTAAAAATGTACTCATCTGCAATCAAATTTTTACTACAGTGTCTATATTTGGAATGTGCTGATAGTTACTGGAAGCTGTTTGGGGATTGGAACACTCAGCACTATTGTATTGTGATCAATAATTAAATTTAGTGCTGACACGCATCTAGTTTATGCAGCCGTCTCTGACAATCCCATCTTGCAAAATTAATCCTTTCCAATTTATTTAATAGAAGACATGAACAATAAAATGATTCAGATGAGTACCAATGCAAGATTATTTCTGGTCAATATTACTTTATTATAAATTGGGTCCACATACTCATTAGTAAATTAACTGTCAAATCTGAAAACAGCCTTTTTTTGTTTAAAGGTAATTATTGGTACTGAAGACAAGAAGGCACTTAACCTTGCTGTACACTTGTCCTTACCACAGTGTTTTTTATTCCAGGCTATAACTAACCCATCAAAGCTACCGAGGGAAAATAATTAGTGATATTAAATGTATGAATTTTAACTATTACAAGGCCATAGCTGTTTAGATACAGAGAGTATAACTACATAATGGTAAGGTTTTTATAATTATTTGAAGCCTGGGTTCATTTTGAAGATATTTTAGCTTTTGCCAACAGAAAAATCTATTTGAAAAAGAAAATGCTAATATGAATAGAATTATATTTAATAAAATAGGTTAAAAGTTGCTGATTTTTTTCTGAAAATCTCATAAAATCTCATTAAAAATTGCTTCATTTTCAGTGAGTTTTGACAATTTACAAATTCTTTTTAAAGTGATTTTTAGAAAAATAAACTAAAGTTTTGCCACAATTTTCTGAAACTTTTTACCATATTAGTGAATCGGTTCAGTTATTTCTTGAAACCACTAAATTATTTTGAACAAATACATTACAGATGAATTAAACCATTTACTATAAATGCATCAAACTATTCATTTTTCTACTTTGCTTTATCATTTGCACAAAGTTGGATGAGTCTTGAATAGACACCATCCTATTATGTCAACTCAGGGACGTATAATTAATACCATTTTATTTTAAATAGTAATCTTGCAAATAGACTCACAGTGCAGAGCCTAATGCCTCTACAGATGACTGGAATGGACAATCTTGTATTATACATTTATGTATTATTAGATAGGTAGGAGGTATTTGCTTTCAATGTTTGTACCAAATACAAATTTGATGGAGAAGTGCTGAGCTGTATTGTATTGATCGCTGCTACACCTATCAAAGAATTGAAACGTAGTGAAGAGAAACTGACATATATTCATTCTATTGATGCTGTATGCTATCAATAATCTGAACCTCAAGAAGTCCCCAAATTACATTTGTTAACTGTTTCATCTATTTATTAAATTGTTCAGAATTCACAAGGAACAGCAGCATGCTATTTGTATTGTAAGAATACACTATTCCTACATTTTAATCACTGTGCTTGTATTCACATGAGAGACCATGAACTAGATGATAAATAATGAAAATTCAGCTTGTTAATAATACACTATTGACTGGAATAAAATGACTCTTGTTTATTCAGCTCATCCATACATTCTCAGAAATCAGATGAAAAAATATGTCCCCAGAGAAACATCTTACAGTTATTAAAAATATTTTCATAACTGAATGATGGTTTAAAATATATTCATAATTTTCCCACTAAAGCAGTGGCTACATAGATGAGGTCTTGGAGAAGCATCATTATTTTATGGCTGTATCCTGTGCAGAATATTATCCAGTGATCAAGGACTGGGAAAAGTTTGTCTCATTTACTCATAAATAGCTGATAGTGCACATTGGAGAGGCATTCTTTTTTCAAGATTGGACTCCTGTCACACCCACACACTCTGCAGGAAATCTTGTCACCAGTGGTTCTTGTACATCTTTCCTTTAGTTCTGTTGATTGCACACCAGGGTCTCCTAAACCTTCCTGGTTCCAACTCAAATTTCATGGTATTTCAAACATGATGTCAATTCATTCTTTTGTGAGAATGAAAAAAAGTTATCTACTTACCAGGTTTAAAATAATTGTCACCAGTTATTTGTGATATTTACACAATCACCATTAGCACCATTAGCATTATAGTATTTACTGAATAGTTCCTTGCTAATAACAATCTTATGTAGTACTCCAAATCAGTGAAGTCACAACTACTTTAATACTTTGACCTCTAAGAATTTACCACTTAGAAGATCAATGTGCACAAACAAGGACTTATACCATTGGAATTTGCTGAGAGTTGATGTAAGAGGAAAACCTATAATATAGACTTTATGCTTTGTTCCTGGTTTAGAATTAATGGGTTTCATATGGTGAAATATGTAAGGGAGGATGTAAATCGCTTCCCCTTCCATTTAATCAGGAAAGATTTCATTGAACTTGGATCTGGAGAGTGGTACAAAGCAACTGCTCTGTCCAGCCTGGAGCTACAGATCTCTTTGGTAATTTTGGACATCAGGAAGTGGCATTTGCCTGGTAAGCTGTGTTGACCTCCTTCTCTATTGGCCATGTTTTCGCTTTCAGGATACCGAAGTGATGAGAATCTGTTTGTGTGTGAAGAAATCATGGAAGTCAAACATACTTAATGGCAGGTTTGTTAATATCATAAAACAAAATCTACTTCCAGGCAAAGGGTATAATGCAGTTTTACATATTTCAAATATTATCCATAAAGCCATGGAACTAGAGTTTGGACCCTAAGTGGAAGCATTGAATGATAATTGCTATAGATGCATTGTACTGTATCCTCTGGATAAAACTTTCCAATATCTCTTCATTTCATGTAGCACAAAGACTAAGGGTTGTCTTCCTTTCTCATCCTGGTCCTTTTCCTCTCCAGCATCACCTCCTAAATGCTTCCTCCCATTACTCATGCTACCCCAGGGGTACTGTCTATCTCTCTGTCCAGCATCATACATCAGGTTCAATCCCATTTCAGAGCCCTGAAAGACAGGCTTTCCTTTCCCACAGGCCTTTACTTTGACCATATCTTGTTCTATTTTTTCCTCCACTGCAGTTTTAATGTAAAATGAGAGCTATGTGTAATATATTTTATATGCAATGCAACTGATATAATTTTCGTATTTGTATCAAATATAAGCCCTGTGCAGTCTGAATCTCTCTGGTGATGTGCTGGTAATTATTTAACAATCAGGTATTTAGTGAGAGGAGAAAACCCAGGTTGGTAGTATAGTTTCTATGGTACAAATGCTGCCCTGACAAGATACCAAGAGTAGAGATACTACGATGTCTCTCTCCTTAAAATCTTCCAGAATGTAAGATGTAGGATCCAAGTTGTTCCCAACATTTTTTTCCTACTGTTTTCAATGAGCATATGGAATGCACAGAGTGAAACACTTGCTTTCCTATCACTGTTACATCCATTCTTTTTTTTTTATTTTTAAGAGAAAGGGAGGGAGAGAGAGAGAGAGAGAGGAAGAGAATGAATCAACTTTATTTTTTCATTTGGTCTTCGTTTCTCCCACTCTTAGTTGTGCATATGGTGCTGCAGTTTGAACCCCAGTCCTTGAGCATGCCAGGCAAGTGCTGCAACCCCTGAGACACTGCTCCAGCCTCTAATCCATTCTTTATATATCCTTCTTCCCACAGTCCTAGACCATTCCCTTTGGCTCCTCTGAGAAGATTTTCTTTTTTCTTGCGTTAGGTTCCATCCATTTCTATTTTTATTCCCGCACTTTAAATTTTTGTATTACAAAAGTAGCAGATGATTTTTTGGAATAAAATTCAAAAAATAAGAGAGATATAAATTAAGAAGCTTCCTTTAATTCTTGTATACATTTATACCCAGAATAAATGTCTGATGAGAAATTTGGTATTTGGACCATACCTCTAACAAGCTAAAAACATTAGTTCACTGTAATTCTATAAGCACGAATATATCTTTGTTGGTAATCTGGGAACATATTGAGAATAGGATGTGTTTTTCCTGTTTTCACAGGTGCTAACACAGTATTTGGCACATAGTAAGTCAAAATAAATGCTTGGTAATGAGACCAGGGCAACCATGCTGTTATGTAAAGCTCTGTGGCACAGTTGGGCTATTGACATGTGGAGGTTATTCTGGAACTGTCCTAGAATGACCTTCTCTATCCATTCTCATTTTCTTCCAGACCATGAAATATACAGCTATGATAATACTGGCTTTTAACTGTCTTCTGGTCTCTCATTAGAAGGGAATCTTGTCTGAGAACAGTTTTTTTAAGTGTTGCTGATAAAGTGGGTTCAGACCCTGGATGTGAGGTCTATAATGTATTGAACATATGTGCTACCCTTGCTAAACTGTTTATAGAGGGTGGCTGGATAAAGGTATCTCATTATACAGACTCTCTGTGGATTGCAATTACTGGCTGCATGATGTGTAAATGAGATAAGTGATTAGATATATATAATTTGAAGACTCAATTTACAGAATTTAACATCTGCAAAGAAAAAAGGGAGGCTCCACTTGGAGCAAAGTAAATGGATTTCAATCAGTTATTATCTTCAGTAGGCACATGAACTTGGGAAGTCCTTTATCTCCCAGAGCTCCTAGTTCTGTATAGGTACTGATAAAATCTGTCTTTTAAAGTGTTCATAAAAGCAATACTCCTTTGTTTATTTTTAAATCACTCATTTAGCACTTGCTACATGCCAGACACATTTCTAAGGGCTTTATAAACATGAACTTATTTAGTCTTCTTTGTAATCCTTCAAGGTTGTTCAGTTACCATCAGAGTCATTTTGCAGATGAGGAAACTGCAACTTATTGAAGAACTTTCTCAGGACCATAGTGCTCACACCATAGCACCAGCTTGCAAACCCAAGTTGTCAATGCTCCGAATCACCCAAGATCATTTCTTTGAAAGTGTTTTATAAAATATAAAGAACTTTGAAAATAAAAGGTATATTTATTACAAGTTTTT
This sequence comes from Aplodontia rufa, assembly GCA_004027875.1. Lineage (NCBI taxonomy): Eukaryota > Metazoa > Chordata > Mammalia > Rodentia > Aplodontiidae > Aplodontia > Aplodontia rufa. The sequence continues at coordinate 48,753 of PVKS010003108.1, forward strand.
TTTTTAAATATTAGAGCTTGGTTTTCTCTTTTTTCTTCCCTGCTAATAAGCTATAGGACCACACATGAAAATAACCCTAGCTACTATGATTTAATAGTTTGTGACAATATTGTTGTTATTACAAATAATAAAATGTTATGTGAAAAGCAGAATTTATCTTTGCCCAGAAGTAAAGGGCAGAGGGTAAGTAGGGGTCAGTGTGGAGAAAAGTCCGAGCTGATTTCATAAGCTTTTAATAATATTATGCTCTCAAGTTCTTGACCAAGCCTGGGTTTGGGAATTGTTTGATGGTTACTAAAGCCGTTCATTTCCAAAATTTCATTTGTGTGTAAATAAAAATGAAACAGACAGGCTGAAAACTTGGCCTGTGTCATAACTTGTCTCTGCTTTCTAAAACATGTTGTATTTGGGAATTTAAAGGTCTTCAGGAGCTAATGAAGAAATTTTGCTGATATTTAAGATCAAGAAAGTCTTATTTAATGATCTGATATGATCTGATGGGAAGATATTTACCCAGTAGATAGCAATTGGACAGATTACATCCAAATTTAAGGAGGATTTTATAAAAAATGTGTAAGTGAATAGTAAGATGGTGTTATGGTTTAGATATGTGGTGTGCCCCAAAATCTCCTGTGTGAGACAATGCAAGAAGGCTTGGAGGTGAAATGGTTGAGTTATAGGCCCTAACCCAATTATTGAATTAATCCCCTGATAAGGATTAACTGAGTGGTAACTGAAGGTAGGTAGGGTGTGGCTGGAGGAAGTAGGTCTTTGGGAATGTGCCTTTGATGTATCTATTTTTTATCTAGCAAGTGGAGTCTCTGCTTCTTGGTGCAATGCACTGAGCCACTTTCCTCCACCATACTCTTCCACCATGATGTTCTGCCTCACCTAAAGCCCTGAGGAATGGAATAGAGCTTCTATAGTCTGAGACCTCTGACATCAGGGGGCCCCAAAATAAACTTTTCCACCTCTAATTGTTCTTGTCAGCTTTTTTTTCTTTTTTTATTTGCTGTGGCAAAAAAAGCTGATTAAAACAGATGGCAAACATGTTTCTGTACAAAGAAACACCAGGTAAAACTTTGAGAGTAAAATAATCTGAATCATGCTTATAGGATTCTGGCTTTTAATGATCCTCAAAAGTTATTAAAAAATCAAATTTAATACATTGCTGTGATTAAAAAGTCCAATAGAATGTTGGTTATAATAAAGAAGGGCATTATAAAGAAAAAATAATATCCAATTGTACAAGAGCCTAGTACTTTATTACTTGAAGTAGTGTTTGCAATTTTTATTTCTATACCTCAGGAAAGATGTAAAAGAATCCTAAGAGGCACAGGTAAAAGCAGCAGGAATCAGTCATGGCAGTGAGGCACTGGGGCTATTGCTTAAGAAGAAACCAAAAGCAGATTAGTATGTATGAGACATTGCAAACACAAAGGGAAAATAACCGAAACCTAGAGTATCATTTGTGAGGGGGGAAATCAGAGAATACCCCTGGAGGCTTAAGAGAAATAACTTTAGAAAAAGAAAAATCAGGTGTAAACATAATGGATTGGGAAGATTTTAAGAGCTTTATCATCATCAAAATAGATTTAGACTAATCCTTAAATGTGAGGCTAACTTGGGCTCCTCAATAAGTGAAGGGATGGAAAAGGCATTTTTGAATTTACAAATCTTACTCAATAGGAAAGGCTAGAGTAATTTCATTACACATTGCTAAGATCTTTTCTTTTCTTTCTTTCTTTTTTTTTTTTTTAAAGAAAGGGACAGTGAGAGAGACAGAGACAGAGACAGAGAGGAACAACTTTATTTAGTTTTTAACATGGCCTTCATAGCTCCAACACTTAGTTGTGTAGGTGGTGCTGGGGTTTGAATCCGGGTCCTCCTGCTTGCCAGGCAAGCACCAAAGCCCCTGAACCACTGCTCCAGCCCCAGATCTTTTCATTTTAAGCTTTGGGTGCATATGGCCTTTATTGATTAGACTCCCCACAACTGATCTGAATTAGATATTTATAGTTTGGAAAGATTCAGAATGTTAAATTTAAAAAAAATCTTATAGTTAATAATATAATGTAGTAAGAATATTACCGAATTCTCAGATGAAGCAGATTTGAGGGTTGGAAATTAAAATTGAAAGCATGTGATTGAGAACAATGAAACTGGGGAAAAGTGCAGTAACTTTGGCATCAGAAGGACAGTGTATTTTCACCTTGCTTGCTACGTGTCTGAGCTTGGGCAAGTTGCATAACTTGCCTCTTTTCTGTTCCATGAATTAAAGGAATTATTAGAATTGAATGAGAGAATCTATGCAAAATGCCAAACCCACTGCCTGCTTCAGAGTAAATATTCAATAAACATTGCTTAGTAGTTATATTAATGACAGTAAGCTTAAAAATAGCACTAAACAGACAGCTGAGAGAAGGCTGAAGTAGTGTATTCCCGAGTACTCTGAGCACATGAGTATATCAGAGAAATTTCTTCAAGATTAAAAAATCAAGTATATCACTTAACAGTTACGCAAAATGGATTCTGAAAAAATTGAGAATATTAGTTCCTTTTTCAAAGTCACTTGGGTTCATTCAGTGGCATCAGTGAAGCAAGATAGCTGGAGAATTTTCCAAACTCTTCACTGAACACACCCTGCTGATGCATTTCAGAAGTAGAAATGCAGTCCTACAAAGATAACAAATTTGGTAGAATAAAATAAAGAAAAGAGGGAGGGAAGGATAAGACTATGTAAAGAACCATTAAGGGGTTGGGGATTTAGCTCAGTGGCAGAGCTCTTGCCTAGCACATGCATGGCCCCCAGTTGGATCCTCAGCCCTGAAAAAAAAGAAAAAAATATAAAAAGAACCATTCAAATAAAAATTAATAGAAGAGGTCAAGGAAGTCCAGTAGAGTAGACGATAGAGATAGGGACAGAGAAGGAAGAAGAGGGAAAAGGGGGAAGAAAATTAGGAGAATTTAAAAAGTATATTTTGTACGTGTAGGATACTGAATAATTCCCATGTAATCAATAAAAACTGGAAAAGTTAAAAAAAAAAAAAGGCAAATAAGTAGAAGAAAGGGCCCAGAGGGTGGGAGGATGTGAGGGTGAGGGCAAGTACTAGAAGGGTTAATTGGCCAAATTACATTGTTATATTGTGAGCATGTATGAATATGTAACAACAACCCCATCATTATGTACAACTATAATGCACCAATATAAAATGTGGGGGGAAAAAAAGGACAGCAAATTTGGTGTGAAATTATTACTATTAGTTGGTAATTCTTGAGCATACGGTATGTTCCAGGAGCTTTTCCCATGGGATTTCTAGATCCTCAGTGACCTATTAAGAGAGATATGGGTGTTGTTTCTCCATTTTACAGATAAGAGAAGTGTAGTAACCTGCTCATCTTATATCTCCTACATAAAATCCTGAGTGTAAGTCTGATTGACTTAGATCACAATTTTTTTTACCACTGTTTTCCACTAATAGAAAGGAAAAAATGATAGTGCTTGACAATGTCATTTTACCAGGGCTATTCATACAAGGCACACTTAGAGACAAGTCAAAATACCTGACATAGACATTTTCTTCCAGCCAGAATGCTCCATTTCCATTTTACTGCAGTGTAATGAAAGTATCTAAGTAAGGCCCAGAACATTATTGCCATCTGCCTCTTTCCCTACTCTATAAAATATGGGTAATTATACTTCAGCAAGATGTTTAGAAACTTAATTAATATTATTGGTTAGAGATCTTCAGATTAATGATCCAATTTTGCTCATAATAAACACATCTGGACCTGTTTCACTGCCTCCCATGGTTCTTAAAAGAAGAAATCTTATTCATAGCAACCTAAATTTCTTTTTAGTTATCATCATAATAAAGTATTTGATTTTGCACTGACTATGTGTAAATATCTGGGCTAGTTAGTGGTAGTTCTAAAGAGTATATGATATATCTGAAGAGCTAGGATCTTTCATTTGTCTTTTAAATAACAATTGATAACATTTAGATTATTACAGTCATAAATGAAATGTGCATTGTTACCACGGAGCAAGCAGAACATCTGCCTTGGTGAGGAAATAGATATTCTAATTTACATAATTATCAATTGCAAATACATATTTTTACTGAATGAGAGTACAAGTCTGTGTATTTTTAAAGAGGAAAATACTGTTTGATTTTAGATTGCTTTGTTTCGCAAACACTATTCAATACATTTGAACAAAAATCATCCATCTGGAAAGCCTCATCAGGGCAAGGCCATTGCTGCCAAAAATGAGTGATATGGTAACCAATGACATGTTTCTGTTTGGTGCGGAGGGAAGGGAGTGAAACAAAAAAAGGAAGAAATGATCCCTGGTTCTCTGTGTGATGCTCACAAACAGCGTGACTTTCTTTTAGGTTAGAAACTTGAAATATAGAGGTATCATTAGGTGAAAGGAACAGCAATACACAGTCTGGGAACATTTCTAGCAGGTCCTGAGAATGTATAGTATCAAATATTTGTTTTCCAAAGTTTAAAAATAAATTCCTTGTTAAGGGTGATTTAACTACAAAGTAGTTAGTAGATTTTGCACTCTCACTCTAATTTGGGATCTTACTTACAACCGAAAAGCCTTAAAAATAATTTGTTCAATTAACCCAGTTCTGATATCTGTGGGACAAAATAACAACCTAGATTATACATTTAATTCTGCAATCTTAAAGGTGGCGTTTAGGCCTTATACTAAGATATTCATTTATTACCATTGTCTTCTCGCTAATTCAAAGAAGTAACATAATTTGAAGATCGTGATCTCTTGTGCATTGCTGCCAAATTACATCTCTTAGTTGGCAACCATTGTACTTATCGCCTCCAACATGAAAATGTGCTATTAATTAGATCACTGAATCAACTTCTCTGTTGAGAAAGAAAATGATCTACAGGGAATACAAAGAAAACTAACCCGTCAGCAAGCACATTTAATACGGAAATCCACTTATGAGGGAGACTGTGGACCAGTTCCACCCTGGCCGCACTTCTGGATCCCTAGGAAATGGAGAGGCTGCCATTGTTCTTAGAAGGTCTAAGTGGAGGCATGCTTAAAGGAGCAGAAGAGACACACCCATCCCTATGGTTTTGTAAAAAGCTCAGTATTGGCATTTAGCACATTGTATCACTGCTCCTGTTTGCGGGTTTCCTCAGCCAGAAAGTATGATCCCAGAAAGCAGGGACTAAATAGTATTCATCTCTGAATATCAGCAGTTGGCACAATTTCTGGCATATTGGGAGGGCTTAAGAAATATTCATAATTAATACCTGATTTCCTCAGGTCTTTTCCAATCCAATGTGTTTGTCTCTAAGTAAACCATTGTTTATTAGAGGTTATTCATGGGGGATAATGGCTGCATAATGCTCATGGACAGCTTCCATTTTTCTCATTCTTAGAGCATATAATTTTCCCATTTCATATATTTTGTTGTACATTTTATAACAGATATTCTATAATTCATAGAAGTGAATGATTACATCATCCAAGAATACTGCTAAATTTAAGAAAACCTAACTAAGAGCTATGACCTTAAGTTTCACTGACAATAAAAAAAAAAAAATCAGGGTATGTTGAAAGTATCCAAGGCAGCCTTTCATCAACCATGAGTTTTCCAAGTTCACCTCTCCTAATTTTATACTCAGAATGTTCCTGTTGTTACGGAAAAGAAAATGGGACCTTATAGGATGGGTTAAAGCACAGTCATTAAAATTTAAAAATAAGAGCAATGGCTAAATTCCAAGCCAATAAAAAACTTACATGCTCTGCATGATTTTAATAGCTGCATAGTAACAAGAAGACTATTCAATTATAGTAATTTTACTGTATTTGAGGCCCAGTCCTTTTTGGTTCTTTTATTATCATCACAGATGAATTACATCAAAATTAGCATGTTATGATTTTCTATTCCAAAATTTTGAATTTATCTTGCTCTTCAAAACTTCAAGTGACAACTGAGTTTTTTTTTAAAATTTCCTGTGGAAGTCTAGTAAACATGTTTCTTGATTATCATGTAATCATTGGACTAGAAAAGACTTAACATGATCAATTAGTTGATCCCACAATTTTCAGATATGTCATAATCATATCCATTTCATTGATGTAACACTGAAGCCCAAAGAGGTAATAGAATTGGAAAGGAAAATAAATTAGATTTGATGGGCCCCCTTCTCCTACTCTTTTGACCTCTGCCTAGTGAGATTCATCTCTCCATTACCTGAACCCTACCTTCCTTTATAGCTTCAAATACTCTTTTCTTCCCATATCTTCAGATAACTCTGATGTTTGGTCCCATATTATTTTTGCCTGGTGGCACTTCAATCTCTTATGTCCTCAGCCTACTTTTTATTACATCAAAAGAAGGGGGTGGGGAGAGAGAGAAAGAGAGAGGGAGGGAGAGGAAAAAGAATTTGTATCCCCTAATTTAAATTCCATTATTAAAATGTTCAGAAATATCTGAGATCAAAGTTCTAAGCTTTTCAAATTCCATTTCATACCCTAAGTAATGGTATCCAATGGAAGTTTATTAATACTGGTGATAATTCAGCTATCAATTCCTTAGGTATTTGAACATAGAATACTTAAAAACTTATAAATTCTTTTGTCAGGTTTGAGTGAATTTTGACATTAATTGTTATAAAAGGAGAAAAATTAGATCTCTTTGGACTGAAATTAAAATATTTATCTATTGCAATACGTGTAATAAAGTCTTCATAGTGTACACATACTGGCTATGTGATAGCCACATCAAGAAATTCATTGGATAAACTCTTTCTAGTTGTGATAAGTATTCTCTGCCAGCACCTATGTGTTTACTACATCACTCATCTCATTTGATCTCCTTTTCTTCAAGTATCTATACCCTGTGGCCCACATGTAATCCCATTTAATTCTTCATATTCCAAGCAGAAGAGGAGTACATTATTTTATGTTGTAAATACCTTTGGTAGTACCTAAAATAAAAAAGTCATAAAAATCTTCATAAATAACTTACAATCCAATGTGCACGTTTAGTACAATGTGAACCCACAGTATTTCATTCTGCCTTAATATTTTACTCTTCAATTGGTTTTTGTACCTCATGATCTACTGATTGATTTCTGTACTTCATCTACATGGAAACTCAGAAATTCTGCTCCCCCATCTCTAAATTCTCAAAACACATTTAGTTTAATGTCTCTGTTAGGTGAAATAAATGTCAGAAATTTTATGAAATAATTTAACTACTTCTAAAGACGGTACACATCCACGGACATTTAGAAATGGGTGAGGTAGGATTGTTTCTTTTTGAGACTTAATTAAGAAAAGAGGCTAATTAATGAATAGGTAAAGAAGCCTTTGAAGAAGCCCACTAGAAACACTCTGATGCTCAGTCAGATCATGGGAAAGATGAAAGAAACTCAAGAAGAAAGGATGAAAATCCAAATCCAGCTGTCTCTGTGAGCCATGCGAAAGGTCTCTCGTTACGCCTCTGGGAAAAAGTGCAGCAGCTGTGATGAACGGCAAGTTGGGGCTGTTGGCTGGGGGTAGGGTAGGGAGCATTAGAGTGAAGCCATCTACCCTGTTCTTTCTCCTATCATCTTCAATTGAGCTGAAATCAAATCAGTTTTGGCTCCTGTTGTCTGGTATATCCATAGGTAAGCTCTTGGTATGTACCGTGTTGATTAAAGGTCATAATGTCGTCTACTTGGTACTCTCAGTACCAGTGATGCCTTGAACCATAGATGCTTAAAAATGTTGCAGAAAGAGATGATTACACAATTTAAATAACTGTGTAGATCCCTGAGATTCTTCAAAATGAAATACACTAGATATCATTCAAAATGACACTTTTTTAAAAATGTGTTTGACATAGTCTTACATATTGGAGGGAATCGTTGTTACATATTCCAAAATGACACCTTAAGTATATTTATTTGTTATTGAACATCAGCCTACAGATCACTTCATGTAGTTGCTTGTTTAATGTCTTCCTTTGACTTTTATCAAGGTTCTTACTAGGAAACAGGCAGATAAAATGCTTCCACATTTGTCACAGGTTTGTTGCATAGAGTATTTAAATACTAGGAATTTTAAATGTTCATGGCAGTTGTTTGTCATCTTATAAGGTTTTATGTAAGAAATGCATTAATACACTTCCCTTTTGCCGTTGCTTCTAGGGTACTTAGAATTAAAATAAGTGCAAATTACATATTGATACATTCCTACATTATCATATGATATGTATTTCCTCTTTTTCCTTTCTTCTCTACTCCTTTTTCTTATTAAATTTACAGCAATATATACTTTTCAATACTTTTTCTCAAATTGTTTCTAGAAAGATAGTAACTATAGATTAAAATATTTCATGTGACAGGTGTATTGTTCTCTTTCAAAAGAACAAATGAAGCAATTGCTTAAGTCTTTGGACTAAGACCAAGTGTAAAAGAACAATTGATGGTAGAAGAGTTGTATCTTTTTTTCAATAAGTGATTTTGCAGTATTTCCACAATATTAACAAAGCAAACCAAGTATTTCTTTATTAGTCAATAAGTCTTATTGATAAGTTTCCTCCTTTGATGGCACTATTACCAACATCTTGAGTCTGCTGCACTACAAAACAATAGCATTAACCCAGATGTCATGCTAAAAACAAACCTATTCATCTTAATGGCAAATTAATTTTAGATTTACTTGTAACAGTTTAGAAATTTGCATTCCTTGGTCACTTGTCAAATATGTCAATATTCAGCTTGAGAAACTGAAACTTAATTATAAGACTTTGTGGGTGTTCATCCTTATTATACACATCAAATCCCTATTTTCAAAAATGGGACTTTCTGATTGGCGCCTTTAGAAAGACTAACAGACTACTAAATACTGAAGAATGAAGTAACCATCAGTAATTTCTCTGTTGATATTTTATAACATAAAAACATTTCTTTCTGACAATGACGTTATTTCTATGAAGTAAATAAGTGACAAATTTCTACTTTATCCTGACCTAAAACAAACAAACAAACAAAAAAAAAAACCTCTTATTAAATTAGCTGGCATCTTCCTTAACACATCTCATAGAGGGAGAGGTAAAGAGAGGGATACGAACCTTGTACATCCTTTCCCAGAGGAATCAGTCGTATCTCTTGCTCTTTTGCATTTTATGGTGTTTCTTTATGTCTCCAAATTATGTTTAGCTGATCTATTTCTTGATTGTTCAAACTCAGTACTGATTATCATCTGCTATCATGGGTGAGAATTACTATTGTCAGCGCCCTACATTTTACTTCCTGTATTCCAACTCTGCTGCTATACATCACTATTTTGGGTTCTGATATTTTGGTAATAGCTTTGCACTACAATTTAAAATAGCATATTTACACTTTCATGCGTGTGTTCACTCAGCAGTAGTATCACTGACTTCTAGGAAGGAGTTGATCACTGCCATGGCTTTTCTATCTCCTCAACTACCTCTATCTGCACTTCTGTCATTTGTACATATAATTTTACATTGTCAAATTTGATAATATTCATGTTTATTGTGTGAACCACTTTTTGTGGAATTGCCTGCTCATATTTATGTGTGAGTGAATTGTCATTACCAGCATGATGCTGCCATACATTGTGTGTGATCAAATTACATGGTATCCCATGTGGTTTATCACTTTTTGATGATTTAAAGGAAACTATTCAACAGAATAATTAGAATACAGTTAGAAGAAATTGAAGAGCTGTATGTCATACATGCCACCTTTGAGAGTTTCTCTAATGAGTGTACTGATCTACCTTTCCCAAACCCTGGGCATAGTAAGAAGATCCAGACTTTATAAATGACTTTCTATGAAGATAATATGGAGTTCAAGAAAGTAAAAATTTCCATAGACAATTTCATAATTCTATTTTTAAAATGGTAATCCTTTTATAGATATACATGTTTTTAAATGTATCACGAATTACAACAAAAATGTAAACTTATTTAAAGATATTATATAACATCCAGGAATGATGGCTCACACCTGTAATCCCAGAGTCCCAGAAGGTTGAGGCAGGAGGATTGCAAATTCAAGCCAGTCTCAGGAAATTACTGAGACCCAAAGCAATTTAGTGAGACCCTGTATCAAACTAAAAAAATAAAAAATAAAAATGGTAAAGGGCTGAGAATGTTTCTCAGTGATTAAGAACCCATGGGTACAATCCTTGGAACCAAAAAAAAAGATATTGCATAACAAATTTTAGAACATGAGAAACTATCAGTGCAGTAGAATAACACAAATAATTATGGGTGGGAAGCACATACAATGTAGTACACTCTGTTTTAATTTCACAGAGTCTCCTGCGTCACCTGATGTTCAACTCTTATCTCCATGCCCAGGACTCTGGGCAGTGTAAACCAATATACCCAGTAAATTCACACTTGTAAGCAACAATCACACAATTTTTTATTCTGTTGAATAGTTTCTGTCTAGTAAATGTTGACTGAAAGTACATAGAAACACACTCAAAAAAAGTTTTTTGGTAAATCAATCAGAATCTTGCAACCCATTATACTGGTTTGCTCCAGTAGCTTTTGTATATATTCCATCAGTGTTTTATTTCATTTCATTTTCATATTTTCATGTAGACAATCATGTTATCTGGCAATTAAGACAAATTACTTCCTTCCCAATCTGGACAGCTTTTTCTATTTTGTTTTTTTTTTGCCTTGTAGCAATGGCTAGAACATCCAAGATGATGCTGAATAGCAGTGAATGACAGTGGTAATAGGGTACACCCTTGCCTTGATCCAGGTCTTACAGAAAAAGCAAATGTATTTCAGAATTAAATATGATGTTAATTATGGGCTTTTTTCATTGATGACCTTTATCAGGGTAAGGTTGTTCAATTCCATATCCAATTTTGATGTAAGATATTATCAGGAGTAAAAGATAAATGTTGTCAAATATTTGTTATCACTTGAATTCACCATGAATTTTTCTCTTGGGTTCTTAATATAAAAATTATATTTTTAAAAATTTTGGATGTTGGGGCTGGAGCAGTGGCTTGGTGGTTACATCACTTGCCTGGCATGCGCGAGTACACAGTTTCAAACCCCAGCACCCACATACACAACTAAGCGTCAGAGCAATGAAAGCCATGTGAAAAACTCAATAAAAATTGATTCTTTCTGTCTCTCTCTCTTTCTCACTGTCTTTCTCCCCTAAATTTTTTTTGAGTGTTAATCCAACATTGAATTTCTGAGATAAATCCAATTTGGCAGCAACATAATTTTTTTAATATATTGCTGATATGATTTACTAAAAGCACGTGAAAAATTTTTGCATCTACATTCATGAGGGATATTATTCTGTAAGTTTATGTTCTTGAAGAATATTACTTTGGATTTAGGATGAGAATGCTGCTAGTTTATAGAATCAGTTGGGATGAACTTAATTCTCTACAATTTTTTTCACAAGTTTTTGTAGAACTCTTATTACTACTTTAATATTTGATGAAATTCACATAAGAATTCATCTGGAGCTACATCTCTTTTTGCTAGAAAGATTTTTAAGTAAAATATATGGGGCTGTGTTTGCCATCTGTTTCTTCTGATGTGAGCATTGATGGTGTATTGATGTTTTATTCCAATGTATTTAACTTGTTAAATACATTGGCATTTTTTTTCTTATTTTCTTCTTATTTTTTTAATATGTGTAGAAAATGAAACTATAAAACAACATGAATATGATCTGTCTTTTTTACTATTACTAATAATGTGTGGCTTCGCTCATGTTTCCTAATGTAGTCTTTTATTTTCTAATCTATTATTGATAGTCTCAAATAACTAGATTTATTTCAATTTTTTTCTTTTTTCTGTTTTCGTTTCATTTATTTCACTGTGATTTTATTATTTCATTTATTCTTCTTAATTTGGGTTTTGTTTTTATTCATTTTCTAGTTTCTTTAGGGAGAATGTGAGGTCATTGATTCCAGACATATATTCTTTATTCTTCTTTGGTATGGATATTTGTGCTATAAACATCTCTTTAAGAAATATGCTACGTTCTACAATGTTTGCTATCTTGTGAGATTATATTTCCTTTAGACCAAATGTTTGCTTTATTGGTACTGGGATTAAACCCAGTGACACTTAACAAATGAGCCACATAATCAGCCCTTTTTATTTTATTTTATTTTATTTTTAATTTAGAGACAGGGTCTAAGTTGCTTAGAGCCTTGCTAAATTGCTGAGCCTGACTTTGAACTTGAGATCCTCCTGCCTCAGCCTCCTGAGTTGTTGGATTTAGAGGCATTTACCACTGCACCTGGCAGATCTAATATTTTATTATTTTCTCATGTAAGAGTGCTAATTACTTTCTAAATTCTTGAAGATTTTAAGGTAACATCCTGAACTTGGTTTTCAACTCAATCACATTAAGGGAGAATAGCATTGTTTGATTTGAATCCTTTCACATTTACTTAGACTTCTTGACAGTGCTCATGGTCTATCTTGGTAAACATGTAACTCAAGTACACTTGTGGAACCAGCCATCTGTTCTTGCTTTAAGATATTGAGGATACCTCTTGTAGAATTGATTTCTTGATCTTTTTGCAGCATCCCTTGCTTTCTCTGCAATAAAAACATATATATATATATACATCTTTTTTTTTCAGGGAAAATTTATATGAAATCTACCTTATCAGATAGTAATTTAATGGCAGCACCTGAATTAGTGTTATCAGGATATATCTTTTTCTCTCCTTTGGTTTTATTTGTGTATTTATGTTGTGTGTCTGTTGTATGAATTATGGAGTCTTAGTTATTTAGCCAATCTAATGTCCTTTGCCTTTTAATTAGAATGCTTCGCATAATGTGAAAATTCACGTGGTTGGATTAAAATGTACCATCCTGCCATTTGTTTTCTTTTTTGTACCATTTTTTTCCATTCCATTTTGAACAGTAGACTTCCATTTCCTCCCATGTCCTCTTGAACTGTTGTCACTAACTTACTTCCACATGTGAGAAATCTTAACACATTATTATCACTTTTGACTTAAAGAATCAATTAGCCTTTAAAGTTATTCAATCATTTCTGCCTACCCATGTAGGAACATTTCCTGTACTGTTCATTCCTCCGTAGATACAACTTACCATTTGGTATGATTTTCTTCTGCCTCAAAGAATACAGTAGCACCCTTCAGATAGTGTTGTATTTGTTCTCCTTTTTTTGTGCTTGAAAACATCTTTAGAATTCTAGGTTGACAATTTTTTTCAGTCAGTACTTGAAAGTTATTTCTCTACTATCTTCTGGCATAAAATTTTTTTGAAGACAAACCTGCTATACTCTTTTTTCTTTTATTGTTCCCTGATATAAAAGTGTCTTTTTCTCTTGCTGCTTTTATGATATTCTGTCGATCATCACGTACTTTGTGGAATTCTCTTGTGAGTAGATCTCAATGAGGTTCTTAAGGTTATGTTTTGTAAATTTGGAAAACTCTTGGCCATTATTTCCTCAAAACTTTGTGTATCCTCCATTTTCCTCTTAAAATATATAATTACAAGAAGAACAGGCCACTTCAAGCTCCCATGGCTCACTGGTGACATTCTTGTCTCTATTCACCTCTACCTTTTTTTTTTTCTTTGACAGAGTGTATTCCTGTGGCTTGAAGTTCATGGATTCATTCTTTTGCCATTTCTGACCAGCTATTAAATTTATTTACTGTATGTTTTAAATCCCTGGTCTTACAATTTTATTTCTAAAAGTTTGATTTCAGTCTTTCTTAAATCACCCATGTCTGTACTTCACATATTCAACCTTCCCTCTACCTTGTTGAATATATGGAATACAGTTTTAATGTCTCTAAAATGTCCTTTTCTACTAATTGCATCTGCTGGGTAATTTCTGAGGAAGTTTTGATCAAGACTGTTCATAGTCTTGTGCATTTCTTCTTTTTAGCATGCTGGCATTCTTTTTATTGGGTAGATGATAAATACTTTTTTTTAAACTTTTTCTGTACTAAATGGAGTGAGATCTCATTTAATCATTCTTAGACTTTGTTCTAAGGCTTGTTGTCATTTGGAAGGAGTGTGATCCTTTCTGGTTCTGCTTTCACTTTTGTAGGCAGAACTAGAGCAACATATAGCCCGTAGCTAATTTCTGGTCAGCAATTTGGGAAAGCCCTTATAAATTATCTGGTTTTCTATTCCTGTTGGGGGAACAGTAATGAATTTTTGGTCCTGCTGAGCTCCTGCGATTTTCCCCTCCTTTTTTGAGTGCTTCTTTGAAGGCTTTGAACAATTTCCTCAGATGTGTGCTTCTCTTTGTGCTCAGCTGAGGACCTAAGGGCTGCATTCTGTGGATTCCTAGGGTTCTCTCTCTGCGTAGCCCTTTCCCCCTTTGAACCATATATTGCAAATTCTAGCCAACTTGGCCTTCACAGTTTTCTAATGAAAGTCTCCTAAACTTATTTTAAAAGAGAATTAGAGGTTGGTCTCTTTCTTTATACAATCGAGGCCAGCTGGTTTCACACACAAGCTATACACTAGAAGGTTGAAAGCCCCATATCTCAGAAGTATGCACATTTTGAGATCGCATAAGTGCATGCTGTACATAACATACTTGAAGCAATTTTGGTCAAATTGGGGCTTGGCTCTCAATTTTCTTATTGTGCAAAGCCTAATGCAAAGGTTGGACAAATACAGAAACCTAGTTGGGATAGATACAGAAATCTAGTTGGCTGCTGCTACCTTACAGGCATTAGTCACAGTTTGATGCTCCAGTAGATTGCAATTGAATTTGCCACAACCCCTCTCAACAATGTGAACATCTTCTCTTTGCATACTCTCATCAGTTTCTGTGTATTTCCCAGGTGCTGGATTTTTCAAAAAAACACTTTGGCTAATTTCAGGTCCAGACAAAAGACAATTTTCTAAGAAATATTCTGGTAGGATTTACAGCTAAAATTTTTGACATTTGACATTATGACATCTGGAATTTTAATGCAAACAAAACTAGCCATAGAACAGACCATGTTACTAATTACTGTATGTTGTTACTCCATCATTATCTGGAGTGCAGGACGTATAGCCTGGGAAAATGGCTGATTCGTGGACAATTTGACTACATAATTGACATTCACCAAACACTCAAGTAGCATACAACTGTCATATTACCTTTCACCTTTAAGAATCAAATTCTCTTTCCTTTGAATTAATTTTGGATTCAGTGACAAGTTAAAATTTTAATGAGAATTCCTATGCATTCCTTGTTTGGCTTCCCTTATTGTTAGTCATGTATGTCTGTAGTATAATGATCAAAACAAAGAAATTTATATTGGTACATTATAATTGACTCATTTACATGTTTTATTCAGTCATTGTCATTATTGAACTTTTTTCTTTGAGTTTCTTAATGTGCTTTTTTCCCATGAATTTTTGGCATACTTCTGAATTATTAAATGCACATTTAAATACTTCCAAATGTTTCATAATAACATAAAATCTCAAAAATTCCCTTATCCTTTTCCTCAGAAATTTCCCTCCTCAACCCTCATCTCGACTGAATTCCCTCTAGTTCCATACATCTTTGGCATCCTGGCATTAGTACTCTTCTGATTTGTACCCATGTTCCTGTGTGCACTATTACCCTTTTCCTTATCTTTCATTTTTGTTTAGGTAGAATACATCTTAAACAATTTCAGGAGAAAGGGTGTGGGATGTAAACTCTGTGAGTTTTTCACATCTGAAACTATTAGTTTCTCACTTTGCAATTGAATTATAACTTAGCTGGGTATAGAATTCTGAGTAGACATAAATATTTCCTGAAAGTTCTTCTTGTAGTATTCATTGTTTTAGTTAATTCGGATTCTCATTGAGAGAGCTAATTTTCTTTTTCCGGGAAATACCTTAAAACTTTTTACTCTACAATTGGAAAGCTCATGGCAAGGTGTCTAGCTCTGGTTGTTTTCATTAGTTGTGGAATGTTCAATTTGAACACTTGCATCCTTGGATTTTGGGAAATTCTTTGCTAATTGCTCTTTAGTTACATATTTCCACCGTTATTAAACTCTGACATTCTTAAGAGCACAACTACAGAATTCCTGGATGTATCCTGTATAACTTTAAACTGATTTATTTTCCTCATATTTTCTAATTTCTGTTGTTATTCAACTTTCTTGATCACTAATGTTTCTCCCTAACCTATCAATGAAATTTTATCAGGTTTTTATTCTGTAAGTTCTCTTCCTTATTTTCCAAAGTTCCTTTACTTTTCATAGCATCATCTTATCCTTTTTTTTTTTTTTAGGTTTTCATACTTTCTTAAATCTTTTTGATTCTACTAGTTAGAACTTAAAACAAAATCTTATAATTGCTGACTTATTTTTGCTGCCCTTGGCATTTTATTTTCATGTTGTAGACATTGAAGATGAAATTATTTCTTCCATCAGTTGTGTTTAACATTAGTAGATTATTTACAATTAAGAATTAAATGAGAGAAAATCTGCTTGTTCACAGGCAGACTTACCTGTACAGAAAGTTGTCCATTTGTCAACTGTTACTCTGCACTTCCTGCACTCCAGGGTAGAAATGTGTTTGGGCTCTGTTTGGTTTTTCTGTTTTCTATTTATTTAAGTAAAATATTAGCTTTATTCTTAAATTGCTTGGGTTTTTATTTTCACAGAGAATTAAACATCTGGCTGCTGTAGTTCTGTGCACAGAGGTGGGAAATGTGAGAATTCAGTTAAGTTTATTGATTTTCCATTAGGCCTCTTAATTTTAACTTCTTGCTCATTTTTGTCATCAGTCTTATTTTGTCCTTTCAAATCCCAAGTTTCTCTGGAATTTTGCAGGACATATGGTCTCTGCTTCTTGCTTCATAACCTTCTGCATGGATTTACCCAGCAATCTTGGTTGTGCTACTATATGAATCAACACTCATCTATCTGCTTTCCAATATCCAGAAATGCACGGAGTTTGTTGTTTTTTTTTTTAATCCACTCAGATGCTTGTTTCTTATTTTGATTTTGATATATTATGGGTTTACTCCTTTAACTGTTTACCTAACTTTATTTTAATTGAATCTTAAAGGGGTAATGAGATAATTATGTACAGTTAATTAACAATCTGGAGATAAAAGCTGTATATTTATGTTTCAGAATCCCTATGGAGAGTATTAGTTTGCTATTGCTGCCATGACAAATCTTCACAAAGTCTGCAGCAGGAGCAACATCTAATTCACAGTTCTGTAGATCAGAAGGCAAATGGGCTAAGTTGGGTTTCACAGTCTGGAATCAAGCATTGGAGGTCCTAACAAAGAATTGTTTCCAGACTCATTTAGGCGTTCTCTCAATTAAATTTTCTTGCTGCCCATCGTCACTGAGCATTGCTTTCTTCCTCCTGTCTTTACCTGTGGCCCTGATATTTAGAAGTATCAGTGATGTGTCATATTCTTCTCACACTGCCTTATCACTCTGACTGAGACTTCTGCCTTTCTCTTCTACGTATAAAAGCTCATATGATTACAACTTTTCTAACTGTATAACTAATCTAAGACCACTGGCCTATTTTAAAAGTAGCTGATTAGTAACCTGAATTTTGTTTTCAATATTCCTTCACAGAAATTCTTGACTATGTTTGACTGATTAGCCAGGGAATAAGAATCTTGAGTAGTTCTTTAGAATTTTTTCCTATCAGTGGGAGGACTACTAAAAGCAAATCATAGATGACTTCCAGGTTTCTAGTTTGATTAGTGTCCCTTAATTAAGTTCCTCACTGTCCATGCTTCATTTTTTCCTGCATTTTATAAGCACATGCTCTGCATACAGCACAAGCAAGACCCTTGCTAAACAGAATTGTTAACCCTGGATAGAAAACTACCCCTGAATCCTTCCATACTTTTCCTCCAATTAAAGTAGAACAGGAGAGGCAAAGTAGAAATTTAAAATAAAAGAGCAAGCCAAAAGCTTCAAAATTAGTTGCCCACTCAGCAGCATCTTCTCATTTAACCCCTTCTTGAAGCATCTTAGCTTAGCAGAATTAAAGGTTGTCTCCCAAGAAGAAAGCACTTCCAGAGAAAATTCATACTGGAGATAAGAAGCCTTTGTAGGCATCAGTTTCAAAGATCCCCAGTATCCCATAAATCAGCAATCCTCAAAGCACACCTAAAATCCCCATTAGCTGTCCAAGAATTATCTACCATCTTTTCCGTTCTGAGGTATTCTACTCCCCCTACTCTGTCTTCTTATTTCTGCCCTTTACCCTTTTCTCTGTCTCTACTCCATATAATAACATGAGGACTATCCACCTACAACCAGGGTTTGATGGGGTGGCAGAGTGGACAGCATTGAAGGGTGTGTGAGAACAAAAAGGAAAATAAAAGAGGAACCAATGTTATGTAAGTAGATATTATTATTATGCTTTCTTTTTAACATAGTTGTATTTCCTCTTTAACAAAAGAAAAGAGAAACAGAAAGGTATGTCTATACCACCTTGGGATTTAAAATTGTGCCTTCATGCATGTGTAAATTAGCCTTGTGTCCATATATTTCATAAGTACAGTAAAACAATATAATCTGGTTGGGTTTGAGAAGGGTTGAATAAGCTGCTTTCTGACAACCAAATATTGTATCTGGTAAACACATAAACAAAGCTCTTGCTTTCTTTAACAATAGTGCCTTTGCTTTTCATGGAGAAGGAATCTCTCTAAGGAAACTGCCCCCACGCCATGGCACAGCCCTCTCTGTGGACAGGAGATTGCTATCTGCTGAATGCTTTTAACAGCGCTAATTAAGTTCATTCACAAATCCCAATTATTACAGATTTCACACTGAAATATCTCTAAACATGCAATAGGACAGTATTATTGAAAAAGTCTTTGTTTCTAATCACAATACCAGGGTGATAATTAAAGACATTAGAAAGTGCCCTCATGAGGGTAAGGATTAAGAACATCATCACTATCTGCTAAGACAATGCAAGGGGACATACTTGGAGAACAGTGCTCTATTAGCATAGATACCATAAACATTTTTTTTGAAAAGTCTAGGCTCCACTAATTCCAGATACTATATTCTGAAATTTATAAATGTTTTTCTCTTTAAGCATCTTTTGTTAGTGATATGCAGAATATAAATGCACGAAGATGATGTCATAGAACCTGCCTTTTAACACTTGTTTATAATTGCAACTAATTTATTAAAACATAAGTTAACCCTTTTGATACCTGAGACAATATTCTTAATATTATTATTTTTAAAAGTAGTATGCATAGGCTATGCTAAAATTCTTGAGAGGAGCTGCTGAAACATTGGTTGGTTAGATTACACAAAAAAATGTCAAAGACATTTCTGGAAAAATTAAATGGGAAAATGAAATATATCTTAATTAGAATCTATTATTATATTTTATATGCCTATGTGAAAGTCTTCCTCAGTTTTTAAATAGAGGAATTTTGTTTTGATACCTAAGAATTTTAGACCAGGCATTTTCTCACGTTTTCTGTGAAGTCAATTTAAAACTGCATTAGCAGTGCATGTGGATTTAGGGGATCAAGATGTGAAATTTTCAATGTATTTTCTAAAGGTAGACTCTTCAGATGATGACTGTGAAAGTAATTTATTCCATCCAGCTAAACACACTTCCAGATATTGTTAACAGTACTATGTGCTTCAACTCATTTAACAGCTTTTTAATTCAGGAGTTATTCAGATTTAATAGAGCCATTTTTCATCATTTTGCATTTAGTGATAAATGGTGCCAGAATTTATGATAAATTAAACTGCAAAGGACCATGTTAAAGTTATCTTAAGGGTTTCACATAAAAGGAATCAGCACCTATTTTGTTCAGAACAGCCACTGAAAGCTCACGTGGTGAGAAGAGCATCTTACCGGGTAAAAACTATGAGATCCATTTGAAAGTTGAGTTTTAATTATACTTTTCCCTCACCACTTACCATTGGCGGTGGCCATCCAGCTGGGGCACTTGCAACACAGATGCTTTAAACTAGGCTTCTTTCTTGTTTTAATATTGGTTTAACAAGTAGAAGAACATTCATGTTGAAGCTTTGATGAAAAATCCTTACATAACAAGCCACTAGATACAGCGGGCAACTTTTAAAAAGTTTGGTGGAGACCAGGCATCATGGGGATATGGAAGAGATAAATTGGGCAGGGCCAAGTGATGGGAGAAAGGAGAGGTGTAGTTGGACAGCCCTGCCAATTACTGCTCCTGTTATCCTTTCTGCCTCCTCACTAATGCACTGGCTTAACAGCTATCACAAAGGGAGACGAGGGGCTGAAATCACAGCCCTGATACTTTCCCTCCTTCCCATAGGCACATTTTATAAATGAAAAAATAAAATAAGAAAAGGGATTCTTGAATAAAGTATAAAAAAATGGTTTGCAGCCATTAACTCTACCATTTTCCTGGTGTGTTCAAGTGTAGAAACTCACTTAATTAGGTTTTTTCCTGTTCATCCATGCTCCCAGGCAGACAAGCTGGGCTACTTAGTCAAACAAGGCGAACTCTATCAGCACAGAGATCACAAAAAACTATGTAAATGAAATACTCTGTCCTTAAGGTTAAAAACCTTTAGGTCACTCTTGACAACTAATGAGAGACCAGAGAGAAACCTGCCCAATGTACTCGTTTGCACTGGAAGATACATTTTGGTCTCCAAAATAGTCATGAATAGCACATCTATGTCCATAAATAAAAGCAAGACCTGCGTGGGAGGAGGGCAGTGTGCATTTCTTCACTAGTGAAAAGCACATCCTGATCACTCACATTCGAGTTTTCTGAAGTTTCATGAAAAGTAGAATTTTCATGTTGCTTCATGTTTGCCTCTGTGATATCAATTCCTTTTTCCATTGTGGAGCATCTTTTATTGAGAATCTACTATGTGAGAAGACCTTGTTGTACAAAAAGGAAAGACATGGTCTCCTCCAGTAAAACAGCAGGTCTGCTATAAAATAAATATGCACCAAAGCAAATTCTGCTTTCTCACCAACCATCAGAAAGTACACGTTGTAAGCTGAATTAGTGTTGAGGGACCAAAAAAGAGCATTTGCTTGATTGTTTCAAGGAAAATCTAAGGACTTTTGAAAAGTAATCCCAAACTCATTAGCTATACCTACTGTCTCTGTTCTGCATCTTTTTTTCCTGTCTGAGTTTATGTGTACATCTCTGTGCCTGTTTATCTTTGGTGCAATCATCTAGCTTTGGCAACAATTATTAAGTGCTATATTTGTGTGCAAGGCAGTGTACTAAGAATATATATATATATATATATATATATATATATATATTCTTGTCACATTTAACAGAAGAAAAAAGAAAAAATGATAAAAATGATGGACTGGACTGGGAATCTGGATGTTCTGATCACTAAACTAGAAATAAAATAATTCCCATCTCAGTTTCTAAATCTTTAAAATGAGGAGAGATTATTGGAAGACTCTTTCCAGCCATCTCAGTTCTATAGTTATGATCCCAATGGCTCCCTATGTGTTCCACAAGATCAGGAGGGTAGAGACTTTTCCTACTGACTCTCTAACATTCTATGCTCTATGGATATCTGTTAAGAAAGAAGGGACTGAATAACAGACTGTTAGAAATTTATTTTAATAGGTGGATTAAATTTGGAGACTAAAAATATACAATTTCACATCAATTATAACAAACATTTTCCCCAATAAAAACATCTTTGATTTCCAGGTAATTTCCAAAAGGTATTTCTTTTGACATTAATTTCTTTTTAGTATATGAACTGTTTGGCCTCTAATAGTTTGATTTTAAATTCCTAAAACTATTGTCACATTTTTCCCTATAATGAAAATGGCAATTTTAGGAGCCTTATATACATTTCTTAACGTGCAAAATAGAATCCTGAAACTCTTCTAGTCATTAAATTGCCCATTGCACTGTCCAGGGCCACTTGTCCACCTTCTTGCTCTGTATGTTGCTTGTTATTTTTTTCTGGGCTGTTTATTCCGCAAAGGGCAATTGCAAAAGAGTTTGAAGCACTTTTTAGTGCTAGGCTATTCTCTCGCTTAGGTTCATGCCCCTTGGTTCTCATATTTAACAGAAGCTCACATAGCCTGCAGCATCTGTCCTTTCGGTTCCCTTCAGGATTGTGTACATTTCTTTGTCATATCGTCATTTCTCAAACCACAGAGTTTCTTTAAATAGCAGCCCTGTCCCAGTAGAATTACGGAGAATCATAATGCTATAATTTGAAGAATATTCAGCTCAAAATGCTTTGTCCTAATTGATTTGAATATTTAAGACATGTTTTATTGTGTTTCATTGCTAAAAAGAAATAGTATGAATATGTTTCTGCAGTGAAATAAAAAAGGGATTAATTATTTTTTATTCCACATTTATTTAGTAGGATCAATTGCATTTTTTGGATAATTGTCACTATCTTCCCGAAATAAAACACAGAGCAAATTTGCCACCTCATAAAATGTAAACAAAATAAAAACTGAACTGAAAAAATAGTCATTTTTAAACAAAGTAGTACTTAAAAATCTTATTAAATAGCATTATGTTGACATCTTCAAAATAAATACATACACACATCTTCCACAGACCAACCAACCAACCAACCACAGTTTACAACATCACTTATAACCAAGATCACTTCTCTTCATCTGTTCCTAGGTTTAGAAAAGCTATACAATGGTTCTTGAATGTTTGATAATGTTTCCCCCTCAATTATATCTCTATATCCGTCTAATAAAAATAAATAAATAAATTTTAAAAAAAGTTATCTGTAAAGATAAAACTTCTAAAAAAAAGCTTCATTAAAATTATATATTGTCTTTTTACTTAGGGACAAATTGTATACCAGATGCTTAGATTTTAAGAATAGTTAACTATTATCAACTTTGTATTTTTATGTGCATGCGAAAAATATCTAGAGATTAAAAAGCATTTCGTCTGTGATGAAGTATAATCAGATCTGAGGCATGTTACTTTTTTCATAAGTTGAGATATTGTAAGCACATTTGTAAAAGGAGAATTCTTTTCAGATTCTTCTTGTTCAGCCTCAGTGTTTTTGCTCTTTCCTTCACAATGAATTGCACAATGCCATTTAACGTCTAGGTTTCTAATCTTGCTGCTGCACAGCTCCCCATCTTTTTATTGGCTGCCTTTACTTGGCTTTTTTGTTTCACCGGCAAGATTCTCACCTTGCTGCACATTCTTTCAACTTGGCCATCAATATATAAAGCAGAGAAATCTTTCTAAGCCCTGGCGCTTGCAGCAGCATTCCACTTATCACTTCTTTCCATCCTCAGAGGGAAGCTCTATCTGAGATGTCTGAAGTGGCTGTTGATGGTGTCTTTACTGTTGCTACACGGAATCCTTTTTTGAATACCATCATCTAAAGCTTCCTGAAGCTCAGTGAAGTATTGTCAGCTTGGGTCAGCAATGTTTATGCCTCGGTGTCTTTCCCTCTCTCTCTCCCAACTTGGTCCTCTATTTTTCTGTTCCTTTTTAATTTGTGACAATGAAATTGCTGGTAATACTTTTATAGAAAGCATATAGGGACAAGCTTGGATAAACCTGAATGATTTTTGGTTTGGGATCTACATCCTAATGTTTTGAAATTGATGTGGATTTTTGCCACTATCATCATTAATCATATCATAATAGGTAATTCAAAATGTGTATTTTTGTAATATATGTGAACACTTATATGTATTTATATCAAAATCTACACACATGTTTATCCAAAAATAAACTATATTGATAATTATATGTATGTATATATTTCATTCCTTGAAGGAAGAATTTAATTTCACTCAAAATCATTCAACCATCTCTACTAAATATCAATGTGTCAGAAAACAGGGATTAAAGATATATGTCACATATGAAAGATATTTAAAATATCTATGATATAAATATCTACAAAATTCACATGTGTAACATGTAAAGTATATACATATATATTTAATATATGCATATGTAATATATGAGAAAAGTCATTCAGTTTCTTCATTTCTCTAGTGCAAATTCTCACCTTTACTTATCCAGTCCTGTATTTTATCATGTTTGTATAACTTCTGCAAATTATTGACTTCTTTTCACAAACCCAGAGTGAGAATTGAGCTTGTAATAACACTCTAAAGATTTACACAATGCAGCTATAATATTTTCCATTTAGCCATGTTTTGACCACATCATTTAAATAATCATGAAGTGAATAGATTTGTTCTGTTTACAGCTTTTATCCCATTTCAGCATTTCATAGGAGAGGCCAAGCCATTAAAGCTAGAAAAGAAAGCTCCACAGGGAAAAATAAAATGCAGTGAGATTTTCTTGGAAAAAAACTTTCATATTAAAGGGGATTTTCTGTTGTTCATTTCATATGCTAAAGACAATGGTCCTTGAGCCATGTATTAAAATTGTCAGATTGACCAATATGTATACTAATTAAGGAAATACTTTGTCCTTCAAGAAATAAACTTATCTAACAACAGAAATTTGGAATCAGATGCAAGTATGAGGGTTAAAGACTCTTATTGTGGGTTCCTATGATGATAGAACATAAAATAGAATTACCAAGTATTAAAATGTACATTGTTTTTCAACACTGTTTTATTTTTAGAAGTTTGGGTGTGTACAGGAATAAGAGACAAAAGTAAATACAACAATATGCCAATAAATGGTATTAGCTTTAAGTTAAAATTGTTTAAATATATTGATATGTGAAAATATGACATAATAATTGAAAAGAAATCTTTCCTTCAGGCCACTGTGACCTTTTATCATAAGAATATGTTAACTATAATGGAGAAGATGCATTTTAAAAATTCATCCCCTACATTTTTATGGAGTTGACAATCTAACTTTATAACATAAGCTTTTTCCATGTTGCTGTAAACTAGTTAGAATAAAATTAAATTTGTTAAGAGAATCATGGTTCATAAATCTTGACCATGAATCCCAGCCATTTAACTGAAGAATGGAATTTA
Organism: Aplodontia rufa; assembly: GCA_004027875.1. Lineage (NCBI taxonomy): Eukaryota > Metazoa > Chordata > Mammalia > Rodentia > Aplodontiidae > Aplodontia > Aplodontia rufa. The sequence goes on from PVKS010003108.1 coordinate 73,715, forward strand.
AGTCTTTTTAATGATTCATGTATTGAAACATTTTGAGTGAACAACAGAATTCAATGAGCTAGCATTCCTTCACCCTAAATCTTGTACCCAAAAAACTGTAAATTCAAGAGCAGTTTATGTGTAACTCAGTTGTACATGTTGCTGGCCATTTCTTTTTCTTAATTTATTATCAAAATTGTGCTCAAGCGGGGCTAGAGCTGTGGCTCAGCGGTTATGGCACTTGCCTGGCATGCGCAAGGATGCAGATTTGAACCACAACACCATGTACACAATGAAGTGTTGGAGAAATGAAATCCACATGAAAACTAAATAAAATTGATTCTCTCTTTCTTTCTCTCTCACTGTCCCTCTCTCTTGAAAAACAAATTGTACTTAAGTGTCAGCTAATATAAAGTATAAGTACTTATTTTCCCTTCCCATCTTGCGTCTCTAGATAACATTGTGGGTATCAGATAAAAATTTAATTAACTACTTTTTCCAAATTCTGGATGAATACCACAGACAATATTTGGTGCTAATAATAGTGAAACATTGAAAGTATATGGTTTGGGAACAGTTTATTTGAGGCTGATGGAACGTTGTGAGTAATCATGCCTCCTCTCCGCAGCACAGGAGAAGAGTGAAGGCAGAAGCTGGAGACGCACTCTAGGACCATGGACACTTGGCCTCTGAGCACTAGAAGACCTTTAATTAAGCTGCATTCCTCCTGAGGACGGGAGAACTTCCCCACTAGGAGAGTTCCCTGGCTTCCACAAATAATTTTAATGACTCTGCTTCCAAGCAGACTCCTGAGGAGAAGCATTGGAAATTAACATATGGCATGATAGTGTCATCAGGAAAAGTTGCAAATTGTGGCTTATGAAGAGTTATCCGTAAATAAATACAGGCACCTCTACCAAAAACACTTAAATAATGAGACCTATTTGAGATTACATGTTCTATAATAGACAATTTTAGTTTCTGGGGAGAAAATTATTCATAATGCTTCATCCCTTTAATGAAAAGTGAATGGCAGAAATCAGGGTTTTTATTTTTTTTTGCAGGCTAGAAGCCAAATATTGGATTTACAAGAAATTGTGTAATTATTTTATTTATTCATTTCTGCTTGTGTTTTATTATAGCAAGAACACTTAAATGAGATTTACCCTCTTGTAATTTTAAGTGCATTATTCAGTATTGTAAACTATAGACTCAAGCTGTGTAATGGATGTTAGTCATAGACACTTGGGTTTTTTCCTGTACCTTGGCTCTGGTGTATAACACTGCAATGTACATAGTAGTGCAGATATCTCATTAACTAGGTGTTATGGTTTGGGTGTGAGGTGTCTCCCAAAAGCTCACACATAACAATTCAGTAAGGCTGAGGTGAAATAATTGGGTTATGAAAGCCTTGACCCAGTCAGTGAGCTAGTCCCCTTGTAGGGATTAACTGGCAACTAGGCTGGTGGGTGTGGCTGGAGGAGGAGGGTCATTGGGGGTGTGGCTTCGGGGCATATATTCTGTATCTGCTGTGGAGTTTCTCTCTCTGCTCTGCTTCTCCATGCAACACCTTGAGCTCTGATTACTGGAGCCATACCTACTTCCATGATGTTCAGCCTCACCACCAGCCCTGAGGAATGAAGCAGCCTTGCATGGATTGAGACCTCTGAAACCCTGAACCCTTAAATAAACCTTTTCCTCCTGAAATTGTTGTTGTCAGGTCATTAGTCGCAGCAGTAAAATTCTGGCTAAAACTCTAGGTATGTATAGATATGTATCCAGATGTGGAATTCTTTTAGATATACATGAGAAAGAAGTAGAATTGTGGGATCAAATGGAAGTACCCTCTTTTTTGTTTTTAGATTAAAATTAAATACAAAATTAAATTAAATAGAAAAATCATATTATTTTCTAGCTGCTCCTTTTATAGCCCTACTAGTAAGTAGGAATATAGAAAATGTATAAGGATTATGATTTCTCCACACCCTTTCCAACACTTTCATTCTTTTTTTTTCAGTAACAACAATCAAACAGGTGCAAGATAACATCTTGTTCTGTTTTTTATTTTAATTTACATGATTAATGACATTGACCACCTTTCCATTGTTGGTCATTTGTAAGTCTTCAGAAAGGGAGGGGGATAATGGAGGTAGTAGACTATACATCACGATCTTTCAAATTTGACAGGAAAGACATACATCTTACAATATTGATAGAGATTGTGTTGAATCTATAGATTGCTTTAGATAGTATGGCTATTTTAAGAACATTATATTTTCGATGTGTGAATACGGGATGTCCTTCCTCTTACTTGTGTCTTATTTAATATTTTTCATCGCTGTTTTATACTTTTATGTGTACAAGTGTTTCTTCTTCTTGGTTAAGATTATTCTCTACCATGCTATTCTTTTTGATACTGTTCACAAATGGAGTTATTTCTTAATTTTCTTTATGTGTACTTCATTTCTAGTTTATAGAAGTACAGTTGATTTTTGGATGTTCATTTTGCACTTTAAAACTTTACTAAATTTGTTTTAGTGTTAATATTTTCTTTGCATAGAGACTTTGGAGTTCTCTACGTATAAGATCATGTCATTTGAAGGTCAAAATAGTTTTACCATGTAATTAATTAATTTACCAAGCCACTTGCTGGTGACATTTTTCATGGTAGAAATGAGATGATTTAGATAAATAAGCATAGATGCTAGATATTTTGAAGAGATTGCCTAATGTTCAAATATATTCAAATTAAAAATTTTATATTATACTTTTGAATATAAATACAAACATAAAAAGACCTTCATCTATTTTATTAAACCTCTGTTTTCTTTACAAGATTATAGTGTCAGTGATTTACTTACCCAGATATTGTTCCTGTTTCTCTCTTAACACAATTATATTAAATTTTAATGACATCAATTGCAATATCTAACTGGTATCTGGAAACTTGTAGAGAGCCCAAAGGTTTTATACAAATTTATATGTATAAAGCTCTCACTGATATATTTTGCCAGTAGATATTTTACCTTGAGTAGTCGGTTTGCAAATCCCTTCCCACAAAAGATTAAAAACATCCTCCTATTACATCTAGAGATTTCTTTTTGTTATTCAAAGCCATGAATAAATTTAGGGAAAATGTATATGATTTTAATGCCTTAAACCAGAAAGCTTCCTTGATTCCTATTAAAAAATGGAATATTTAATGTTTTCCTTCTTCTGTGGTACTTTTTTGATATTGTAGCAAAGAACAAAAAAGAATCCTAAGAACATATAAAACAAAAAACTGTGTTTGAAGTATTATAATAAAACAACCTTCTTCCTTTAATGCTAAGTCCCTTTTTAATGAAGATCCTCTGGCAGCTCTTGAATGTATAACTAGTTTATATCACGGGATGAAGCTGTCTGTTCTGATGATTGACATGAGCCCACATTACAATGTGATTCTGAAAATTAGTCCATAGAGGTCCTTTTCAGGTACTTCTCAGACTGAGAGCTGCCCTCCAACTACAGTAGAGCCTTTTTAACCCCACTCATTGGTATTCTAATCTGGAAGTGCTGTCCTGCCTTTTAAATAACTTAGGCATTCAGGCTCATACCCCCCTTGACACATTACTTAGCCAAAGGATTCAAATGAGATTCAAGAAACATGCAGTACAGCACAAAGGGATTGGAATATGCACAATTAATAATCACACAGTTAATTCATTTTTAATACGAGGAGGATTTCTGAAATTTCACATTCAGATTTGTAACAACACAGTAATTATCCAACCTGATTACATTTTCAAAATTTCAAAATATAAGCAGTAAAGTAATCATTTTTATTTTAAGTAGAGTTTCCTAAAGGTATAACTTTAAGAACCATTAAGGTTATGACCCAAACTGATAAAATTTGAAGGCAGGACTCCCTTCAATCGAGATACTGTGTAAATAGAGAAACACATTAAGAGTTTTTACAAGATTGGGAAGGTGCATCTGTGATATGGAAAGATTTCAGTGGGAGTTTGATTATCTTGGGTCCAAACCAGCCAACTACGTGACATGGAATTATGACTGTATCTCACATTGTTTTCTTTTAAGTAAATATGCCTATATCCAATGTTAAAAGTCAGACTTCCCACATTTGAAAAGAGTGTATGTCACTCATTGAAATAAGAATACCAGTAGAACTACAACATCCTAAGATTTTAAAACTATTCCCGAGAAGACATCTAGTCATTGAATCAATTAGTAGTTGCTAAATCCTTTCTACATATGGATAATAAGTTAATTCATTCATTCACAATTTATTAATTGCCTGTCTTCTATGTAACAGATTCTTGGGATGAAAACAATGAGCAAGGAAGGAAAGTTCTAGGTTATTTAATAGATTTTCTAGTACAAAAAGAAATGACCAAGATAATAAATTTAAGGCTGTATGTAGAAAAATAAAATATGGTAAGAGGATGGAGTGATGAAGAGGGTGGGAAGGGGGATAGGGCTGTGGCTCAGCACTTTCGGCGCTTGCCTTGCATGCATGAGTCCTTGGGTTCAAACCCCATCACCATGTACACAACGAAGTGTTGGAGCAACGAAGGCCACATGAAAAACCAAATAAAATGGATTGTCTCTCTCTCTCTCTCTCTCTCTCACTGTCCTACTTTCTTAAAAAGAAAAGAAAAGAAAAAAAGTGAGAGGGTGGGAAGGAAAAAGGGGTGTAGTATGAGATACCTGAATGTGCGCTTAGGAAATAAGGAACAGACCATATCAGGCAGAGGAAAGAACAAGAATCAAGCCCTGAGAACCAAGCCTTGACATTTTTAAACGTTATGAAGCCTTATATGGACACAGCAAGTGTGAATGAATAGAAGAAATGCCTCATAATCAATTGGCCTCATCATTTTTGGACCTAAATAAACCACTATAATAACCTAACACAATGCATGATTTATTTTGGTCCTAGGTGCTTCTCCTTATAGAAATGGTGTGGGAGTAAAGCTGAAGACAACATATAGAAAGGAAGCAAAGGTAGGATTTTGTAGGGCAAGAGTGCCTGTCTTTCAAAACACATTTGATTGCTTAGCTGCAACCACTGCCCGAGATAATTATCATGAGGCTTGCAGCTTCAACCACTGTGGTGTATTTTTAAATCATTTATGCCTTGTTACAATGACTTGCAATCATACAAATGAAAGCCTCCCAGAGAAATTGAACTGTACAATTGGGCAGGTTATCACAGGATATTTGTACCAGTACTTTTCAAATATTCAATCTCTCCCATACCTTCCCTTTTTCATTACTAAGGTCCATGTTCTCAAACTCAATGTAAATGGAGGAAATTTTGTACAATTGATCTTTCACAGGCTGTCTCCAAACTTTAAAGATGACCGGCATCTCCCTGTGATGTGGAACAATGGACTTCTGCTTTTGTGGAGTACACATGGATGTCTACAGAATCTGATTTGTAAAGTAGCTCCAAGATGAAAGCTGCTCTTTCTAATGATTTCTGCAATCTATTTATTTTTTATTTGTTCTTTTTAGATACATGTGAAAATAGACTATACAATGACATAATTATAAGTACCTTGTTCTAATTCAGTCCTGAGTATTTCCCCTTCCTCTCCCTTACTCTCAACCCTCTTCTCTTCCCTCTACTCTATCGGTCTTTCTGTTATTTACTAATATTTTTAAATTAATATCTTGTTGAGAGATTCAATATAGTATGTTCATATATGAACTTAGGGAAGTTGGGTCTGATTAATTCTTTTTTTTTTTATTAGAATATAGAAATACAGTTGAGGGAGAAACATTATCAAAACATTATCAATCAGTGGATATAACTTTGTTATTGAGGGGAAAAACCAGATCATGGATATCCACCGGGTCTGATTAATTCAACAACTTTCCCTATGCAACCTATTTCTAACAAAATGCAAGCAGTGTTTTTGGTAGTTGCCTAAGAATTTCCTGCGCTAACTCAGTGCTTTGTTTTCCATTTTTCTCTTCTGCTTTCGTTCAGCCTTTTCTCCTTATTTATTTTATATTATTAGAAATTATTGATTATCACATGATCTTAACCTAGAGCACGAATGCCAGTTTTCAAGCATGATTAATGCTCAATCTCCACAACACAGTGAAAGACAAGCTATTTTTACTTGATCTTAGTTTTACAAGTGTCCTGAAAAGTGAAATCTTTCGTGACAGATAATTGCTAACATGATCTGTACGTATATGCATGTACACACATGTGCCTGTATGTATGCACACATGTGTTCACATACTTGTAATTTATTTGAGTAATTACTGGGAGAGATTTTAAGAACAATTTTTTCTAATGCATGGTTGACATATTTTGTCCCTGATTGATTTTGTTATTTAGAGTATCAATGAATTTGATATTCTTCCTCCCATCAAGGGCAACATTAAATATACCTAATACTCAGTAGTGTGACCAACATATGCTATTGCGAGGAAGAAAGTAGGGAAGAAACACTAGCCCTCTCCCTAATATATTATTCTGTGTAGCACTACACACAATCCATGTGCTAGTCAGATGCACAGAGCTCAAATTCGGTCACAGTCATGAATGCTTAGAAAACAAAGGTCAAAGACATTTTTATGTATTAAATTCACAATATCATTGCCTTTAGTAAAGCTGGATCTTTGAAGTAAAATTAAGGCGAAAATTTGTAATAAGAAATACAAAAAAAATCCTCCTATATATTAGTGTCTTTTAGAAGATTGGCCCATTAAAAAATTCTTGGCATTAGTCAATTGTAAGGGGATAAAATAAATTAAAATCCCTTTAGCAGAAGCTTTCCCCTTGCAGGCTGTGTCAGACCTAATGTCAAAAGATCCAATTTTATATTCATTAATTTGTGTCCATTGGCATTTCCATTGTTAAATATTCACAACTGGATTGAAAAAAAAAGTCTTTCCTAATCACCTGGGTAGTCCTTTTGGAAAAGAAACAGAAACGTTACTATTATACCATGAAGCCGACTTGAATTATGTCTAACTTATTTTAATGGTGCCCTTTGGATAGTACGGGCCAGAGGCTTCAAAATAAGGGAGCTAAAAATATTTGTAGTGCTTCCCCATGCAAGCCACATGCTCCTCTCCTCATTCTCCCCATAAACCAAAGACACCTGGGAGTCAGAGCTGATTCAGGACGATTCAGGAAGCATTTTCCTAATGTGGCTCTGCTGTCCACATCTCTAGTGTGCTTCTTAAGGGCAGATCGTAAAGATCCAGATAGATAGTGTCTAAGCATCTTCCTACCAAGGCCAAGACACGAAGGTGACAGGTAATCTCAGAAGTCTTTCCAACAGCAATTCAGCCCCTCTCTTTGCTGAATATTTTTAAAAGGAAGAGCTGTGATGACTGAAAGTGGGAAAAGGGAAGGAAAACAATGATTTGAATTTTTTTTTCCAGTTTTTCCAAAGGAGGGAACTGTTGTCTTGAAAAACAAGTGGATTTCATTGATTGTTTATCCTTAGGATTAGAGAAGTAGAATTTTAGATGTTCAGCCTTTCTAATTGTCACAGCATATTTAGTAATGCACAGATTCACAAGTAAGTTGGCATAGCATAGAAACTAGAAAAGATCCATATTATAATTAAATCCATTTAAAGATCTCTATCTGAAAGATTATACAGCAGGATAGGAAGGAATGGTTACTATCTCACTCCATGTGCAAGGAATTCAGTATGTTGCAATGGTAAGACTAACACATTCTAGTAAGAAAACAGATTTCCTAACTACAGGATATGATTTTACCAGTCATTTTGCTCATCTTGTCCATTGTTTCTGGCTGCTTCTCCGAGTCTATATATTTGTTGAAGAAAAGAGGACTTTGGGAGAGTTCACAGATGTTTATTTTGATTCCTCTTCAGCTTTCTATTGTCGTTTTCTTCAAAGACTTCAAGTTGCTTTTCCAGAAACGTATGGCAAAATAGTGAACATCACTCACACAAATTCACAGGAAAGAGAACAGAATGTAAAGATAACAGCAAAACTACATTCAGCAAGGTATCTGACTATAACATAATCTTTTCTCAGCAGTGATCTGCTCACCCATCTCCAGATTTAAAAATTGAGTAGTTTAGCCTTCATATTCCAAATCTTAAGTGTGTATATGCCATTTGAACGACAGTGTCTATGTCAGGACTTGAGAAGCTGATTGGTAGTAGACCGTGAGGTCCTAGCAATACCCTGATCTGCAAGAACTGCTCCCCAGCAAATTCTCTTCACAGTTGAGCTTAAGGTTGAAAAGCAGTGTGGTCAGAAGACTCCTGCTACGTGAGAGAAACATCAATTAATTCAGATCTTACTCTTTAATTAATATATATTAAATATTTGATATGCATTTGAAAAATACTAGGTATTTGTGAAAAAAACAAAATTATATGACAATTGAAACTCATTAGATCTAATATTTCTCATGTAATAATATGATTTTATAATTTTATTTGACACACAGGAAAAAAATAAGTATTTTAGCAACATGTTTCCATTCAATTTTTGTTTATGTCCTTATCATAGTTCTTGGTGCTTGCTTAAATTTTGAGAACTGTTATATTTGACTATTCTGGTTGTGCTCAATTGTTTGATTTACCTTTTAGATGATTGTGAATTTAAATGGTACATAAAAGTATATTGTATCTAGATTATCAAGATTTCTCTCCTTAGCTGAAATTGCAAGTAGTGCCTGTTGCTTGTGTTTAAAAATCACCTTGATTTGATAGTACTCTTGGGTATAATTTTCATCCTTCCATTTTGGAGAGCTTTTTCTCCATAAATACATTTTAAAACGCAAAATGAGGTGATTTGGCCCATTTTGCTATGTATATAATTTAACCTTCAAAGGATGATGGTCTATGGAGCAAACAGGTTAATAGGAAGGTTTTAAAAAGACATTTTTTTCATCTGAAGGGATATAATCGTTCCTAAGGAGCTGTTATGGTCCATTGTATAAATCCTTCAAATTCATGGACTATTGGCCCAAAACAGTAATGGATCCTGCAGAGCATTGAAAATCTATCATCTTAATATAACTGCTGCATATGCAAAGTATGAAGTTTATTCTCCCATCCATGCCTTGGGGGATTTGTATGTAATTCTCAAATTAATAGGTCTGATTCTTGTGCCTTAGATGGGATGCTTTTCCAGGTCTTTCACACTCTAAGTAAAAAAATACAATTATAAAAATCTTAGTATTTGCACTGAAACCAATGGTAATAACATGTGCCTGGAAAATACTGCCATGTCTAACAAAAATATTTGCTTGTTCAGAATTCCCAGAGGAATCACAACACTTCACGTTTGTAAAGCAACAAAGAGCTTTTTTAAGTTCTTAGTTTACAAATCAGCACCTGAAATCATTCCATCGTATTCAGTTAAATGACAAGGTACTGTCTCTTCAAAATTCCTTTCATTGATGTTATCAAGAATGATTTTCCTCTGAACACATTTGTATATTTCTAATTTTAAAGACTGATGGAACTTTTAGGAAAGCATAAGAGGCTCTGTGTCACACTATTCAATCCCTCTTAATCTCATTTTCTCTTCTTTCTTCATAGTGATAAAAGCAAAGGCTATTGGCAGTGGCAGTTTATTAGTCACTCAAAGTACAGATCTGCAGTGTGGAAGTACTCTTGATCCTAATCCTTGTCTTTCCTTAGCTGCACAGACATAACAGGGACTTGCAGGCTGATGCCAAAGCAGGGAGTAATGAAGTCTAAAAGGCCCCTTCATCCAACATTTGGATCCCTGGGTGAATGGCTGGAAATGATTGAAGGAGTGTTTATTCCTTGTTTCAATCTAATTAGAAAGAAACAAAGGAGATGAAATAATGTCTTCCCTTATTATTAACACTATTAACCCACTTTATGGACATATGTTATCATTGTGAGGTTCAACATTAGTCCACCAAGTTTTTTATTTTTATTTTTATTTTTTACAATGTCAAGCACTTGAAAAAATTAGCACTTTAATTTTCCTCTTCACTGCCTTTGTAGACTGTGCTGCTTCCAAGGTGACTCTCAAAGGATTCAGGCAGAGCTCAATTGAGCCACCTTCTCCCTAACATTCAGGATTCTTCATTGAATTATCTGCGAATTGCTGAGGCAGTTTTGGTAGGCCAAAAGGGTGCTGTGTACATGCTGAAAACCTTACCCAGGTTCAAAGAGCTGAGTTGCCTGGTGTTTGATCTTGATGTGTTTCTCAACATTTTCTTCAAGCAGGAAATGGATTCAGTAGGGAGTGATGCTGCACATTTTTATACTGTTGTTTACATCTGTTCTTGCTTCTTTATGACTCTCCCTTACTGAAGTTTTGCTGGACTCCACACTCTCTCTGCTCAGCTTGGTGTGATGAACTCATCTTCCACTGCCTCTCCCCAGTTGTGAAGCATTCAGTATAATACCCCATTCAATCCAGTTAATCTCCTCGTTGTCAACTTCCATTAAAAAGTCAAAATAATGGGGCTGGAGCGGTGGTTCAGCAGTTGAAGCACTTGTAGTACTTGCCTGGAATGCATGAGGACTCGGGTTCAAACCCCAGTGCCACATGCACAACTAAGGGTCAAAGAAAAAAAAAAGCCAGATGAAAAATAAAAAAGCCAAAATAAGGCTGCAAAACATTCTCTTTTCTAGATGAGACTATTTGAATTAGGTTGTCTATCACTTTCCACCAAAAAATCCTAACAAATTTAGTAAGCTACTCTGGCAAAAATCACATGAGTTTTTTCTTAAGAAAAATGGAATGGAAATAAAACTTATTTTTTATGAAGATGACAATGTACATTTAAATCACTAACTTATCAGAAGCATGAGTTCAGAAAGTGTTTCCTTTAAAAAAAAAAAACAACATATAGCTGCAATGTTTTGCAATGTTTTAAGAGTTAAACAAGAGTCATACTTGCTTTCCCTCACTAGCTCATAAAGAGAACAGATTTTTTCCTTTTTTTTTTTAAGAGAGGGACAGTGAGAGATAGAGAGAAAGAGAAAATCAATTTTAATTAGTTTTTCATGTGAATTTTGTTGCTCTGACACTTTGTTGTGTACATAGTGCTGGGATTTGAACTCCTGTCCTTGTGCATGCCAGGCAAGCACCATAAACACCGAACCACCACTTCAGCCCCAGGAGAACACTTTTGTGCATATGGATAACACTTCTTTGGCTTTGCTAAAGCAGCCTGGCCAACATGATTTTTCTCTTTAAGAAAACATTTCCCTTACTTTGAAATCTTGCTCCATTCTCCCCTTTTTGTCATCTTGTTTTAATTGGAGTTGCCAGGTAGAATGATGGCACAACTACTGGTCAGAATAGTTGACAGGTTCCCTGGTGACAAGCAAGGGTCCAACAGTAGGTCCCTTACACAAACTGAACCCAACAGACTCTTGTCCATAATTTTAGAAAAAGGAAAGTGTCTATAAAATCAATCTCTTCCTGGAAATTGGTGCTGTAGTGCACACAACTCATGATAAGTCGATGCTACATCCTCTTCTCAGAACACTAGAAACAGTGATAGCTTTCGGAGCGAAAGCCAGCTAGGAATGGAGACTCCTAATGCTTTGCTTGGTGCTTGTTCTGTGAAGGACATGGCATCTAAAACATAGAGACTGGATTTTTATGATATAAAACTGAAAGTATTAAGTTTATACATAGAAGTTTTTTTCCTAATTATAGAACACATATTTCAAGTAATAGAAAATAAATATGGTGTTATGATAGTTGCATAATTTGTTCAATTTGGAATAATCTAATGATTGAAATTGATTTCAAAGACAAACAGAAAAATTTGGATCTCTTTCCAAGTTTTTCAAATATTTTAAGATAGCACACTGTTTGAATTCAAATATAAAACAATCCTAAATTCTGAGGCTAAGTCAACAATGAAGACCTCAGTTTTAATTTTAATTATACCTATCTGTTTTACTTTATGTTATTGTTGATGATACATTTAAGGTTCATGGAGAACCTCAAAAGCTATCAAAGGACTGAGTCTAAAAGGTATTAACTTAAATGATTTATTTTGGAGCTAGATGTGAACTCAGAAGGGTTCCAGACCTTCCAAAGTTTGAAGTAGTAAGGTGGTTGGGAAATAAGGGGTATCAATACTAGATGTAATAAAATGAGTTTGGTCATAAAATACACCAGTGATAACAAAAGTTTCACTAATGGGGATGTAAAATGTTTCGTATTTCAGTTTCAATGTGAAATCATCTCTCAATACCTGTCTAAATAGATAATGGTATGCAGATCCAGAAGTATTTTTCCATAAGCTTAAACTAGAGAACAGATAGATTTTAAGATAATTTTTAAATGAAAAGAAAATAGATAAACAATTTATTCATTGTGAACCAGATATTAAATGCTATTTTTATCTCTTGGTCTTAATAACTTATAATGGCAAAGCAAAATGATTTCAAGTTGAGACTACTGAAAAACTAATTCTGACCCACTTAGGCCAGTCTTACAGGTTATTAAGCTTCTTTAAATTCCTTCAGCATGTGAATCATTGATCTCATGGGAATGTGGAATTTTGTTTATTTATTTATTTGTTATTTCTTTATAAAATTGACTTAATAGAGGTGGAGAGTTGTCTGAGAAAACAAAAATTATACTTTGTTTAAACAAGAGATAGAATTTTTACAGATATCCTTCAGTGACAACAAAGCATTCCAAGTTACCCCTCACTACTAGGGTAGAAAAGCATCCTGTTCTACAGCTTAAGATTTTAAGAATAACAACTAAAATCTTCGAAATGGAACTAGTGACTTCTAAGAAAGCAGTGGTGAGGGAAAAAGAAAAATCAAGTGAAATTTGCTTCTTTATTTTTTTTCAAGAAAGGCAGGAAAAGTGAATATTAAAAGTATAAAATTAGTCCAAGTATTTTAAGAGTCATAATAAAATATAAATGGAGCAAGACTCACTAATTAAATGCATGAATCTCTCAGATTAGATTTAAAAATTCAATCCAATAACAAAACTGGAAGGAAAATGGTAAATTAGCAATGCAATAACCAAAAGAAGCCTGACATGGCAATAATAATTCCTATAAAGCTACCACCTCAAGAAGGTTTAAGAATACTTTTAAGAAAACAAAATGTATCAGTCTACCAAGACGAAGAAGAAAAGTCATGAATTTGTATGCGACTAAGGATTTAGCCTAAAAATAAGTAAATGGAAAATAGAATTACAAAGAGAAATTTGATAAATTTAATTTACAAAGATGATATTAAACATGTAATTACCAAGACTGCGAATACTTTAAATCATAAATAAAAAGCAATAATCATGTGTATATGTCTATATCCATATCGCCGTCTCTATCTCTAGCTCATTTATTTTTTGAGCACCCAATAGAAACAATACATTCAGTTCAAGCATATGAACATTTACAAATAAATGAACAACAGATATGTCATTGAAATATGATTTTGAAAAATCCCCAACATGTAGAAATTTTCTAACCTCAGTGAAATCAAATTTTTTAAAATTGAAAGATATTATGTAATTACATATTTGGAAACTTCAAGCAAAAAGTATTTCTAGTTCTTCATGACATTGAAACAGGTGAAAATTTCCTGAATGATTCCAATACCTCAGGGAATAAAAGCAAGAATTGATAAATAGGATTATATCAAATTGAAAAGTTTCTGCACAGGAAAGGACTCAAACAGCAGAGTGAAGAGACAACTCACAGAATTGGAGAGAATCTGCCTGCTATTCACCTGACATAAGATTAATATCCAGAATATATGAAAATCTCAAAAAATTAAATACAAAATGTGCTCCAATCTATAAGTGGCCAAATGATCTGAACAGAAAATTCTCAAAAGAAGAAATACAAATGGTCAATAAATATACGAAAAAATAACATCTTTAAACATCAGGGAATTGCAAATAAAAACTTCATTAAGCTTTCACCTTCACCAAGTCAGAATGGCTATTATGAAAGAAAGAAAAAAGAAAGAAAGAAAGAAAGATCAGAAAGAAAAGTCAAGAAAGAAAATGTTGGTGAGGACGTGGAGAAAAAAAAACTTTATACACTGTTAGTGGAAATGTAAACCATTTTACTTATTATAGAAAACAGTATGGAGATTGGAGTTTCCTCAAAAAACTAAAAATATCTCTGTCATGCTTTGTAGCCATACCACTACTGGGTTTATACATGAAGAAAATAAAGTCAACATATAAAAGATATATCTGCATACCTATTTTTATTGTGGCACTATGCTATTCACAAAAGTCAACTTTTGGAATGAGTGTAGGTGCCTGTCAACAGATGGATGGATAGAGAAAATATGGAATACATGCATTTTGGAATATTATTCAGCCAAACAAGAATCCTGTCTTTTGCAAGAAAATGGATGGAACTAAAGGTCATTACGCTAAGTGAAATGAGCTGGACACAGAAAGACAAATATTGAATGTTTTTTCTCGTATGTGGAAATGAAAAAATTATTGACCTTAAAATAGAAGAGGGACTAACAGGAAAAAGGACATGGAGAAGAGGGAGAGAGGCCAGGTAGGGAGGGTAAATATAATCAAAGCACACTATATGTATGTATGCAAGTGTCACCACAAAATCCATTAATTTTTATAATTAATGTACATAAATAATCATAATAAACATTTGATAGATAGACATTCACATGGGGCATGTGAAGAACACATCTTCCCATGGATTCTGTCAAAATAAAAGTTATGAAAGGCTTAGAATTTAATAATTGTGAAATACTAAAAAAAATCCTTAAATTTACATGGAAGAATAAAAGAACCACGATAGTAACAGCAATACTGAGCAATAAGCATGTTGCTGGAGGAATCACAACACCTAATCTCAAATTATACTACAGAGCTGTATTAACAAAAACAGCCTAGTATTAGAGGGGTCTGAAGACACTATCATGAAGACCTATGTCCATGTATGAATATACTGCAAAGAATCTTCATATTAACAGCAGAGAGATCAACAGATTAGAGCAAGTGGATTAGGAAAGGGAAGGTAATAGGGAATGAGATTGATCAAATTATCTTATGTGCATATATAAATATAGCAAAATAATTCCCACTACTATGTATGATTATATGAACCAATAAAAATCATAACTGAACAATTCCCTTAGCAAACTATCCAGGTTCTTGCACACTCTTCGTGTATACCTGTTCCAGGCCTGATAACTCTTTTATGGTAAAGTCTTCTTCCTCTCTTTTCAGACCCATAATACCTCCAGCTGACTTAGCCTTATTTATAATGTATAATGGCTGGAGCGGTGGTTCAGGGGTAGAATGCTTGCCTGGCATGTGGGAGGACCAGGATTAACCCTGTACCACATATACAACTATGTGTAGGAAAAACAAAAACCAGATGAAAAAAATAAATAAAAAATATATTCACTTTGTCTTTCTCTCTCACTCTCTCTGAAAAAAAAATCCTTTAATTTTTTTTAAATAATAAAAATGTAATGTAAAATACCATAGGGAACATAGTGGCAATACCTGAGAGGGTCAATGTTGCTTTATAGGGATTAACCCTCTGTATTATCCGCTGGTAGGGAGAAATTTAACCTTTTAATAGAAAGATGCAGAATATTTCTGCAGATTAAGAGTTTTCTTAAGAATCTGGAACTCAAAATTGTGAAGGAAAGGGAAGCACCCAGATATTTTCCTCTCTAGTGCTAGGGTCTGCCTGAGATGGGCAATTAATTGCCACTGGGATTTGCATGGCTAGAGCTTGGTTCTCAGCCATCTTTTCCATCCATTTAGATATGAAAGCTTTCTTTTAGCATTTGATGGCTTTTTAAAATTTTTCTTTGTTAAACATGGTCTTACAATTAGGAGGGTTTCATCATCAAACAATCAAGAACAAAAGCATGATGACAGAACAAGTCAAGGCTGGTTCCCCATGATTCCATGTTTCCCCTACTTGAACCCCAAGTTAATTGGACTTCTCATGGAAGTTGGAGGTTCCCCTCTGATTAGGTCCCACCTTACTACCTCTCTCCCATCTCCTTTATATCCTTCCTATTCCCTTCCCCCTTCCCTGACCCCTTCCCTATGTCCCCCAGCATACTGGGCAAGGTTCCCCATGACTGTGTAAAAATTCATACATGATGAGGTAATTGTTAGGTTAGCCATCTATCATACTGTTTCTGCTTGTATTCTACCTTCCACAAATGAGAGAAAACATTCGGCCCTTGAGTCTCTGAGTTTGGGATACTTCACTTAGCAAAATTTTTTCCATCTCCATCCATTTGGCTGTAAATGCCATAATATCATTTTCTCTAATAGTCGAGTAGTATTCCAATGTATATATGTACCAAAATTTTTTAATCCACTCATCAAGTGATGGGCATTTGGTTTGGTTCCATAATTTAGCTATAGTAAACTAAGCTTCTATAAACATTGAAGAAGCTGTTTCTCTATAATACGCCAATACTAGCTCTTTTGGGAAGATACCCAGGAGTGGAATAGTTAGGTCAAAAGGCGGTTCCAGCCCTAATTTTTTGAGGAGTCTCCACACTGCTTTCAGTCTCACCAGCAATGTGACAGTTTTCCTCTTTTCCTACATCCCCTCCAGAATCTGTCATTGTTCATATTCTTCATATTTTTGCTACTCTGACCAGAGTGAGGTGGAATCTCAGTAAAGTTTTGATTTGCATTTCTCTTATTGCTAGTGATATAGAGCATTTTCTCATGTATATGGGCTTTTTGGACTTCCTCCACTGAGATTTTCTTTTTAGTTCCATAGCCCATTTATTCACTGGATTATTTGTGATTTTGGTGTTTATTTTTTTTTTTGAGTTATTTGTATATTCTGGATATTAGCCCTCTTTCTGAGGTGTATCAGGCAAAAATATTTTCCCATTCTGTAAGTTCTCTCTGGAGACTCTTGACTAAATCTTTAGCTATACAAAAGCTTTTTAGCTTAATTGCATCCCATGCATTTATTCTTGACTTTACTCTTGAGCCATGAGTCTTGTTAAGGAAGACAGTGCCGACTCCTATATCTTGGACAGCCATATGTAGACAACTGAAATTGGATCCGTATCTTTCACCCTGTACAAAAATTAAATCAAAATGGTTCAAATATCTGGATGTTAAACCAGCAACTTTACATTTGATGGCTTTTACACTTTATTATCCCACCCTTGTTGTTTAGTGTCTCTTACAGAGCACCAATGAGGCTTAGTAGCACCTAAAAGTAGTAAACCAGTATTTTCTTCCTGCATCTTAAACACCTGATACACTTGTCCTCTGATACATTCTCTTCTACAATGAAAGTTTTAGAACTGGCCCTCCACCTTGTGTTGAAAACTGTGTCCCACCTACCAACATTGGTGGGTCATCATGGCCAGCTAGGTAGTGATTCAATCAACTTCCAAACCCCATCTCATTACAGGATTTCTCAAACCACTTCCAGTAAGAATTGCCACTGGTTAGATATTCCAGAAGCAAGGGGGACAAAGAGTTTGGTTTGCACAATATTTTTTAGGGATAAGCATAAGGAAAAGTGAGATTGGGCAGGATCACTGTGATACAAACCTGACAAAATCACCCACTGCAGTGGGGGAGAGACAGGGTGCAATTAGTGCCCTTCAAGCTGTTTTGCCTTTGGTTCAAATGACCAGGTTACATTTTCATTCAGTCACCAGAACTGACTTCCCCAGGATGGTATCACTCACTAAAGGGACTCTCTGAAGCTGAGGCCAATCCTAGAAAAGACTTGACAACTAGAGAGAGCTGACTGGAAACACTTCCCATAGCTGGACAGAAGATACTTCATTCAATAGGAATCTGGACAGTGTTTCTCTGTGTCCACTACCTTATATAAGAACATTCATGGTGTTAAACCATAAGCATCAACCAAAGAAAATTTGGAAGAATTCCTTGTGTTAAGACTTCTAAACTTTGCTTTGTTGCCTTTGTAATAACTCTGCTGTATTAACCATACAACGGATGATATTTATTTAATTAAGAACATATGCTTCATCTGAAGATATATGAGCCATAAAATAAGTTATGTATCATTTTATATGTTAGGTGAATAATGAAATAACAGGAAGAAAGGACATATTCAACAAGCACATTAGCACATATAAAAAAACCAATTTTGAGCTTCACTTTATGTAGTCAAAAATTTCATACTTTTAACAATTAAATGTTAAATGAAACCAAACCATAAAATGAATTCTATTTTAGAATATAACTCTTCTCAGAAAGAGATTTAAAGCATCTAATACAGTGTAGGAACAGACATTTACATGTACTACTTACTTGATATAATTTTTACTCACTATACATAAAGTTTTCAGAAGTGAAATTAAAGGGAAAATAATTTCCAAGATATAAAAATTCTGAGAGTCAAGGCAGCCTGATTTGAGGCTGGTACATTTTATTGTTGGCTTTGTGAATATTGGATATGTTTAAAAAAATTTTAGAATGTGGAAAAACTGCATTGATTTTCAAAACAACAGGCACTTGCTGAGAATTTCCAGAATGCTTTTCCAGGAAAACCAGAGGGATATATTGCCTTGAAGATGGTAATTCATTCTCTCTGAATCTCTGCTTCTCTGCTTCTTAGCTTTCCTCTCTCTCCTTTTTAACCACCCTGACTCTGTCTGCTCCTCTGTCTTCTTTCTATAAGTAGAAACTCTTACTTGAGCAGGACTAATTTCTAAACATAAAACGTTATAAAAAAAAGACAAGAGTAAGGGCTGGAGAGGTGACTCAGTGGTAGAGTGCTTGCCTGACATGCTCAAAGACCCGGGTTTGATCCCTAGCACCACATACACAACAAAGGTGGAGGAAAATAAAAAAAAGGATGAAAATTAAAGCAAAAAAAAACCAAAAAAACCTCTGTTTTTCTCTCTCTTGCTCTCTCTCTCTTAAAAACAAAAAAAGGACACAAGGGAAAACAAATATTTTTTAGGTAGCTACCAAATTATAAGAGGAAGTAGATAGATGGTTACTAAAAAGGTGACAAGCAATGTTTAGAAGTCTTAACACACAAGGAATTGTTTAAAAAACAATAGTATAGCCCAATTCTAAAATGGAAATAATAAATAAAAACTAGTGTATTTTCTTTTTTTCTTTTTAGCAAGATGTTTTTGGTTTGTTTTCTAATAGTATACCACCAGTGGCCATAAATTTTGCATTATGATACTTCTTTTATATTTTTCCATATTTTCACTACAAAAAAATAGTAAACTACTAAGACCTTTCTTGTGAGATAGACTGCTCATCCATAAATACTTTGATTTGCAGCCTGTAACACAGTGCAGAATAGAAATGTATCTGTACATCTTACTACATAGTCATGGCATTGCAAATCGAAATGGTTAGGAGTAGGAAACAGTAAGTCAGGACTAGGGAAAAAAAAAAAAGCCTTGTCTGAAGTCCCAGATAACTTTATAACTCATTAAGACCTGAGTTATCCAATTAATTTTCTAAGCACTTTCTTTCACATTGTACTTTTAGGTCTGGATTACTATTGGACAAAATGGATCACTAAATTACATGAGAACAATGAAACGGCTAATAGCAAAAACAGAGCACCCTTCCCAGGTGCTCACAAAATGAGGGGAACATCAGGGACACTTCAAATCCTGCCTTGTTCCCTCAGCTGCAGGCTTGCAGTATTTGTTCTTTTTATTTCTTGCTTCTTCACACACTGAAGCAGGTAAGGCCTTTCTCATCTGGGCATGATGCCAGTTCTTTCAGCTGCTTCTGAATAAGCTAGCTGTTTCTAAACACAGCCCCACCACGGGACTCAGAAACCAAGCCATAGGAGTCCCTCCCCTATGGGGCACCAGGCAGGAGCTCCTCCATCCTGCCCCTTTCCTGTCGATGGCTGCGGAAGATCTTGTCAACCTAATGCTCTGCTCTGCATGGCCTTCAGCGTGTCACTTTCTACAGACTGCAAGGAACTTACATGCTGCTCCTTATTTAGCAATAAGGTTGTAACCACATTATGCCTGTCAAGCATATGCATGTGCAAAAATGTGTCCCCCGTGCTCCCTTACGTTCATGCTGTAAATCTGCTTTCTGGCCTTCGGGCTGATCTCATCAGGAGTAAACCTGGAGCAGCACTTCCAGATATTTCTATTGACACTCTAACCCTGAAGGGAGTATTGGTGAATCAGGGCACAAGCATTGCTTGAGCAGATTTAAATGGACAGTTATTGAGACCAACAAGATCTTCCTTTGCCAGATGCCCAGAAATTGCCCAGTTGGTATTAAAAATGGGTTACTTTCATTGACCCCCATATGAATCATTTTTGGTTTCTTTCCTGCTTGACATCTATAAAAAAGGACTCTCACTAAAAGAAAAAATGTTATTGGTTTTGTGGTGGACCTCCTTCAAAGTGGCAGCTGGGCCTTGATGTCTTTTCTTGTATGATTTGTCCCCAGAGGTTTGAATGCTGGTGTCTACATTACTGCAGGTTAGTGTCTTTTTTTTTTTTTTGCTTTATGTGATGGCTTTCTCCCATGCCAACTTAGCTAAACTAGGGCTTTGTTTCTCAGATTTGCTTATTCTGATATTGATGGGTTAGTATTGACCAAGGGAGGAAATATGCACAAGTTTGAGGTAGAGGAAAAGGAATAATTTTTTTCTGCACCCAGAATATTTATTGTGGTTCACACACATCATCTTGATCTGCTGACTTGCCTTCCCTTTCTGGGGTCTGGGGCAGCAGCAACTCCAGCTCTAGCTCCGACAGACTCTCCTCTTTCAGCATCTCTGAATCCTACTCTGTGTATACGGGCAGCTCTGTGGTGAACAGTGCCAGCTTCAGCTGCTGGTCACCAGCACTATTGGAATTGGAAGCAGTGGCATACAGATACCAGTTCCAGTTTGTCCTTAGTCTCCCCTAATTCCCAGCTCTCTGGCCTGCTCCATTCATGCTCAGTGGCAGATGTAGTACCAACAGCCTTCTACACATTTTAACCAGGTTCCAAATTGCATACAATTAACTTCATAACCAATTCTTTATTTTATAATACTCAAAATGTCTAATCATTTCTGGACAATCTGTAATTGATGCACTATGCTTGGGAGTTCCCATACCATCCATTCACTGCATTGTAACCAGAAAGGCAAACACTCTCCTCTTTTCCCATTCAATGGATGAATATGTGGCTATTCTCCCTGATTGGGAATATGGTAAAATTTTTATTCCCTAAGTGGTCATGTCCCTTCTGCACTTTCATGCTTCTGGTTAAGTAGAGAGAGTAACTATCTGTCCCTTGGTGAATAAAATGCCAAACCACACACGACACCCACTTTGCACTCCCTATTAAAATTTTACAGGTCAAAAATCCAAAACGCACTTAATAAAAATTGTTCTTCATAAGTGACAAGAAAGAACAGGTCAATCTATGGAATAATGGTGCAGTAATTAGAAACTTTGTAGTTGATAAAGTGTGACTGCTAATCAATGTTTGGCTAATTAATCAATATTTTAATCATTAGACCTTTTAAATTTGTTTTAATGAGCATTTCCTCTAATTCCCTTGATCCCATTGCATCCAATGCTTCTATTATCACTGTTAAAGAACAAAGCAAAGATTTGTCTAAGTATCTAGTATATCTAAAGACTTTGTATAGTAATACACCTCATGGACATAGAGATATTTAAGAATGCCTAGGGGGCTGGAGCAGTGGCTTGAAAGTTATGACACTTGCCTGGCATGCATAAGGATCCGGGTTCAAACCCAAGCACTACCTACACAATGAAGTGTCAGAGCAACTAAAGCCTCGTGAAAAATAAAACAAAATTCTCTCTCTCTCTCTCTCTCTCTCTCCCTCTCTCTCACCGTCCCTCTCTCTGTGTCTAAAAAAAAAAAAAAAAGAATTCCTGGATTTAGATGATTAAACAAGAAAGTATAGGTATAAAGTCCCCACATTATCATGGAACATTTGCTTAATGGCAGAAAGTTATGATTTAGAACATCACATTAAAACCATCATAAACTTTCTGTTCTCAAAGGGTGTTTGGAAAATTATGTTCCTTACCCATTGTTAGGATTGGGCAGTGTTCATGAAATCTTACTGTCTCCTATTTCCAAGTCCATATTTGCTTTTACGTTTCTCATAACTTCCATTGGCAGGGTAGCCATTAGTTTTTCCTTCTTTTTCTCTTCATCTCTCTTCTCCACCATGCTTCTTATTTTCTACTTATACTTTCTCTACCTCCTCTTCTTATTCTTCAACACTCCCTCACTTACAGCCTTCACACTGCCAATAGTACTTCCAAAGAAACGACCACATTTGAGATTTGTAAGAACGATGTCTACAAAGACAATATGGACTACCCCTTCCTTTTATTTAACGAAAAAAGAGGCAAGGATCAGAAAGCTTCATGGATATGTCTAAGAACACATCATCTAAAATAGATCCTGAGTCTCGTAAGCATTATTTTTAAGCATTCAATGTTCTTCTTAAATTTGACTTAGAAATTTAATGTTTTCCAACAAGTTTAAAAGAAAAATCTTTCATTTCCCTGCAGTCTGTGCCACAGCTACCAGTTCCCATAGTATTACCTCTAAATTTATTATACTGCAAGTAAAGACACAAGTCAAAAAATGCATCAATAAGAACATGTATATATGATTTCAGATGTTCTTAGGAAAACGCCACTGGGACAGTGAGCAGCTCAGCCCAGGCACCTGTGAAATCATGGGGTTACAGTGCTCAGGTTGTCCTGAATGACATGGTACACCATGTTAATAAATGGCAGTGCCTGATATATGCTGAGGAATTGTTTTGGCTGTGCAGGTCTCAGAGAGTCTGGAACACTAAATATTATACACTATACCATGCAAAAATAAGAAGATGAAACCATGCAGATGCTGAAATAATCTTTAATGTCCTGATTATTCCAGAAACTTGGCACACTTTATAAATTATTATGGTCATTATTAAAGAATGTACCTAAATGAATTTGCTATCATTTGCAATTGGTTTGCTCTAGAATTTTGGTAGTGCCACATGTGACAGTCAGTAGAGCTATCTGCACCATTCACAAGATTCAGGTTCCCCTCCCTTCCCACAAAGTTGGATTACCATCACTTTTGAAGTCATGTGTAGTCCTTGACTAAATTAGGAGAGATCTGACATGTATCTAATTTGGGTAGAAGGGTTTAAAAAAACGGTGCTTCTCCATCTTCTCTGACCTTTTTGACGAGATTGTGATGGTGAATCTTGTGACAGTGTAGGTCTCTGCATGACTAAAGGGAACACAGGGACCCCTAAAACGGCACTGGACCTATAGCATAGACCTAGAGGCATCTTAATCGTGCTAAACCCATCATGAATTATCAAGCATGCTTTGGGAAAGTTGTAGGGTGTTTGACTTTGCCATATACAAACATGCTTCCTTTTTCACATCTTTTAACATAACACTGTCCTCTGCAGTGTCATGAAACACTATATTCTTCTCATACGTGGCATGACAAAAAACAGGCAGCTAGATTTTGAGTGTAGCTTTAAATAATCAATCCCATTACTTTAGGACAATGCTTTCTTGACTCTATTTCATGTTAGGACCAAAATATTTAATTGCACAACCTTAGTTCACCGTCTTCTTCTTTCCTCTATAAATTCCATTTTTTCTCTTTTGTTCTATTTCTTATTGTCCAATATTTAATTTAGTTGATCCATCTATCACAAGTGAAATAATTCCATGAAGATGATTATAAAATTCTTAGAGTTATATGAGGATTCCTTATACTTTCTGAGTAAGGAATCAACTGCTATTTTTTGGGGGGGAATAAAAGAAAATTCCATAGATATATCTTTGGAGTAAATTTTCTATTATATCACCAACAAAATTAATAAAGATACTATGTTCAGAAAGGAAGATTTGAAACTGATGGCTAGTGCTACTGTTTGGATCATTTCAGCCCTGATTTGTGTGAATCTTATGTTAACTAGTTAGCTTTATATTTTGGCATCTCCTTCTGAGTGAGATCCTCTGACATAAAAAGCCGAGAGTCCTGGAGGTAAACCGTTAAGATCCTGAACTATCAGACAGTAACAGATTTTGGGTTTTAGGGGGTCAAGAATAACACCACTGCTCCCAACCTGAGATCAGAACCAATTTACAAAGAATGATACAGGAGTCAGACAGTTAGAGATCAAAATGTCAGCTTTATTACTGATAAAAGCAATAGTGAAGGACATGGGGTAGATAAGTCCTAATAGGCTTGCTAAGGCTCCTCTGAATTGAAGTCACCCCCCTTCCCATTACCACCAAACAGACAACAAACAAAACCCCTGCAGTCTGCAGTGGTGGGAGCACAGCCTGCTCAACCAACTTTATCACATGGCTGACAGCAGGTGGGAATCCACCTTCTCTGTAGGCTGCGGATTCCAGAGAGAAAAGCAAAGGACAGGCTGCCGCAAGCACTTCTGCCTTCCACTTGCAAACTAAATAAGCTGCTCCTGTCCCGGGAGAGAGAAGGGGTGGTGTGGGGAGTGAGGCCAAGGGGCAGCCTTTCTCTACCTCAGCACTGCAGACATGTTGGCTCAGGTACTTTTTAGCGGTCCAGGACTGCCCCATGCAGGGGAGGATTTCCCCACTAGGAACCAGCAACAAACCCATCAGCTGTAACAACCAATTCCTATCCAACTACTGACAAATGGAGGGGGTGGGGAGGGGAAAGGCAGAATCTTCACCACATATGGGGCAGTGAGGCCTACTGACACAGGGCTTCTTTTACTTAGAAATGTGAGGGGAAGGGAAGTGGTGTGTTCTTCATTGCTGAAAACTTGCAATCCAGTGGAATCAACCAATGGATTTTTAATTTTCTGATTCTTTGACAAGTACAGCTTCGGATGCTTTTCAAATTGGAAGCAGTAAAATAAATTCTATCATGATTACTCAGGCAATGTCAGGAGAAAATTCATGCTACTGACTAGAAAAAAACAAAAGTATCCTTTCTGTCATGATTCTATAAAACATAAATTTTCATATAAATATTATTGTTAAAAATTGTAGAGGAATAGGTTTGTTAAAGCTAAAAGGGAGAAGATTAAAGCAGAGAAAGTAGAGAGTAAGAACATGACGAGATTAATCCCGAAATATTTACCTGTTCCCTCTATTTACAGCACTCTCAGATGTTGTGAGGGATTTTAAAGTGTCTGTACTATATCATCTAAGCTATATCTTCCCTGTCATGAAAAATATGGGCGTTATGACATGAGACCATAAAGAGTTCAGTATCAATATCATGCGGGATGTGATTCAGTGAAGGTCAGTCCTACTCTTGTTGTCTTTTGGATTCTATCTTTTAACTCCTTGAAGGGAAGAAAGCCCTTGCTTTGTTTCTGCCCTTAGTCTGTTAGCCTGATGTCCACATAGCTACAGAAGCTGAGCTGTGAAATATCAAAGAAGAAAAATTCCATCAGCACCTAGCTGTGGCTCACTGAGATTGTGGGACCAGACAAAAAAAAACAGGAGTAAGAAAATCAAGCTGTACATGATGGGGGTGCAGATTAGGCCTAGTTATGCCACTAAAAACAGAAGCCTTTTAAAGGGCAAAATGAAACCTTGGAACATAAAAATTGGGACAAAATTGAAGACTCTAGTAATTAATGGTTTTCAGCTTTTTTTGATGTCATATACACCTTCAAGAACTTGATAAATACTCCTCTTGCCAAAGAAATATGCAGGCATACACTCACACACACATGCACAATTTTACCTAAGGTCTCATGGGTTTTCACAGGTTATTGATGTAGGATAAAGATAGGCTTTTGGTCAAAATCTAGGTAGTTAGGGACAGGGCCCATAATCACTGACTAAAGAAGGGACTTATCCATAGTTGGGACAATGTCTTCAATGAGCTATCATCAAAATGCAGAGTGTGGACAGGTACACCCATAACCTGGATGCAGAAATCTTTTTGAAGAAGAGTATGTTTGACCTCAATTATCTTTTGATTAAATATCTTGTTGACCAAATTCATGAGTCTTCAATATGTACTGCCTGTAGATACAGCTTTGATCTAAACAATCTCACACCTGTGTCTTCTTTTCCAGTTTATACCAAATGATTTTAGAATCAGAGATAGAACAACAGATAGGCAGTATTGTAATTTATGATATACCTCTTAAAAAGTTTTTAAAAACACATATCTATTGTGTTCTTAGAACCTAAGTCATATTCCATAAGTTTATTCCATTTGCCTTCGTATGTCTTTATATATTCTTTCTTGACTTTCTCCTTTTTAAAAATATTCTCCAATTTTCCTTAGCTCTACATGTAACATGCTCATGATTACCTTACTCTTTACCTTTTTCCTATAAGAAGTACACAAGACAGTGATAAGGCACCTGCTGCTAGCATGTGTGACACCCAGGGTATCACACACAGTCACACAAAAGTATTTATGGAAACTATTAGTATCTTTCTAGTCTTCTGTTCACCATAGTCTCAACGGAGCCTTTTTCTAAGTTAGAATAAGAAATTTTTTTTAAAAAGAGAGAGAGAGGATCAGTTTTTTTATTTAGTTTTTCATGTGGGTTTCATTGCTCTGACACTTTGTTGTGTATGTGGTGCTGGGTTTCGAAACTGCGTCCTCATGCATGTTAGGCAAGCACCGTACCCACTGAGACACTATATGACAGGCACTGTCCAAGTACTTTATATGTATCGTCTCATTTAACAATAAAAATGCTATGAAATAATTACTTTTATTATTTTCCCCATATTCCCTAATAAAGAACCTGAGGGTTGACAGATTTAAAGACTTTGATCAACACTACTAAAACTGATGGAGCAAAAATGCAACCTGTTCTTTGATTCTCTATCCTGGGCTTTTAGTCTCTACCATCCATATTGGATATAAGTTACAATTCTTTAGCTGTCATCTTCATAAATATTTTTCTTATTTTTTAAATTTCTATTCCCATGTATCTTTTCAATACATGTATACTATATGCAATTCCAAAATAATGTTAATTTCAATATGCAATTCAGAAGTAATGTTAATTTTAATATCTCTTAAATTGATTTAATAGGAATGGCTGTGTTCACACTACAGGACATAAGAGTGATTCATGCATAATCCCCACATACAGATGCTTGCTTTTCCTATTACTCTTCTGTACCATAAGCATTTATAAATGTTTGGCTTGGCTTAACTTGCTCTTAAAATCTATTTCATCTGTTTCACATTTCCTCTTCTTGTGGATTTGAAAAAAAATTAATTTTATTCCTTGATTTTTCTCTCTTCTTAAATTTTCTTCTCATACCTTATAGGAGAAAGAAAACTAGTCAAGTAAAGAGAGCACTTTACAGGAGTTCAGAAGGCTGTGATTTTATTCCTGACTCTGCCGCTGATCTGTTGTATGCCCTTGGGTTTAACCTCACTGCACTGGACTTGGTAAAGAGGTGTATGGCTTCTCTAACATGCACTCAATGGGCCAGATCCTGTGAATGAGCCAATTGCACTTGGGGATTAAGTTAAGCCATTTGGAGGAGCATTAACCCTTTCTGGTCAATGAACTTTGTATGCATGCACGAATAGAATAACTTACTAAACACTGCCTACTGTCCTTCAATACACACTTTCTCCCCCAACTGGCTAACTTACACAGCAAGTGTCACACTCAATAGCTAAGCAGTACTTGAGAGAAGTGCTGAGCAGTAGAAAAAGGAATAGAAAGTAAATGAAACGACCCTCAAAAAACAGGTGAACAAACCGTAGAAGCCAGTGACACGAGAACTGACTGCCTCCCTCTCCTCATTGAATTTAGTGGCCTCTTGTCTCCTGTCCCTTTTGCTCCTTGCCAGCATTCCAGGAGGAGAAGTGTCAGAGCAGCCAAGGATAGCCACCCCACTGTCCCAGGAAGAGCCTGTTCATTAAGTTCAGGGGCAATCCCTCCAGATCAAAGAGAAAGGACTGCTGTCTTCAAAGCTCTCCATTAGCAGAAGTCATTCCATTTATTTGTTTTAATCTCAGCCTATCAGTGTCATTTTAGCCTAGCTTTCTCTCTTGAACTGACTCGCAATGGAATTCCCCCAATCTTACCTGCATTAATAGACCAAGAAATGAGAAACTAAATTTTACAACCTGGGGATGCAGCAGGGCTCTTAGAACTTCACAGATGCTGTTGATATGCTTTTTCACTTTGGAGTGTAGAACTGTATTTGCCTATTCACATGCATGCATCTATATGTCCAAATAAAAAGGAAACCTTCCTAAGTAAAGGCAAATAAATGAGATAAAGAGTTGTTTTGTGTTTGTATTAATTCGCTTAAAATATGGAACTGAGAGCTGTGCATTAGGAATGATTAGTTGTTTAACAATATTGGATTTACTTGAACTAACATAAATTGTGTGCCTTGACCATATTATCTAATTTCTTCGAGTCTTAGTTTGTTCAATGTGATAGAATGATAAGATCACTTACTATCAAGTAGAATAAGAATAAAACAAAATAAATTACTTAGCATTATTCCTGGCACATATTATGAACTCAAAAAATGTAAGTTTTGTGGCTGTCTCCGTTGTTCTGTCTAGATTCTACATGTGTTTCATATGCTACTAAATTAAATGTTACTGAGAAGGGTATAATGTTTGGAAAATGGAATAAAAATAAAAACAGAAAAAAATTAAACCTCAATAGTTGATTAAATATCATCAAAGGTGACAAATGGAACTTATTAAAAAATGACATCCTGACTAACAGCCTAGCTAGATACCACTAAACTACCTAAGATACAGGAAAACTAAAAAACTCATAGCATTCTTGAAAACTGTATCTCACTGTCACCCTATTGCCAAAACCTGGACAAAATTTTCAGTACCATTAAAGTTGATGAAACTGTACTACAACAAACAATTGATAGCCCTTTCTTGTTATAATTTAGAAAAGAAGCAATTCTGCTTTCTTGAAAGATGTCAGAAGCATCTTTCATCTCTTTCCTCATACTCTGTTTCCTGGTTCAGAAACACAAGGTCAGTGCCAACCAAAACAACTATAAAGGTGCTGGGTATTTTTTTTTAAAGCAGTTAGAGTTCTGGTAGACTATACCTGGCAGCTGTAGCATCCTCAGTAAATGCTAGGAGAGGAAAAACTGGATGTAAGGCTAGAATGAGCCGTGAAAATACAATACATAGCAAGGATTGTAATTTAATATGTGTTCCATCTGTACACAGTGTTGGGCAACAAGAGTGTATGGGGGTTCGTGTCAGGTCAGGATAACCTCCACTCACTGAATATATTGCAGACACAGTTGTGACAGAAGTCTTGCACTTGAAAGTACTGACTACATATAGAGCTGGGGATAAGAGAGCATGTGAACGTGCTAGACTTGGGGGAAAGTTAGACATACAACTCAGTATTTCTTGAAAAACACTGGATATGGAGAGACCTCTGCTCTT
Source organism: Aplodontia rufa (assembly GCA_004027875.1). Taxonomy (NCBI): domain Eukaryota; kingdom Metazoa; phylum Chordata; class Mammalia; order Rodentia; family Aplodontiidae; genus Aplodontia; species Aplodontia rufa. The sequence continues at coordinate 103,082 of PVKS010003108.1, forward strand.
CTGAGAAAGAGTGACCAACAGCAATTATTTATGTGAAAAAAGGAGGATGGTTGGAAAGGCAGAGTGCCATCCAGACCCAGAGAAAATCCTAAAATTATTTAACAAGACACAGAATGCAATTTTGTGAAACTGTTCTGATGTCTTTAATTAATGTCAAAGATAGCATCTATTGCCCTCAGTATCAAAGACAAACTCTGTATCATTGCTATCAAGATTCTTCATTGGCAGAACTTGCTACTCAAACATCAATCATATAATTCCTTATGAAACAGAAACCCAAATCCACAAGGAGAAGGGAGGGCGAGATGAAAACATTGAATGAATCAAAAAGAGAAGAGGACTTCATAAGAAAGGATGGTAGCACTAGAAAATAGTGTAAAGATCAAGTTTAACCTGTAGGAGTTTATTGTGTAACCGAGGTAGTAAGTTTCCTATGGTGATTTCATTCATTCACGCTTTGACCAAATTTTTACTGAGTGCTTCCTCTGTGCCAGACACAACAAAAGTGAACAAGATCCAGCACTGAACAATAAAGTTGAAGTCTCTGAGCTTAAAAAGCTTATATAATAATGATGAAATCAGACAAAAATTTAAAATGGCTAACAATAATAAGTGCTAGAGAAATAGAGTAAGTTGGATGTCAAGAAGTAAAAAGAGTGATAAATATAGGATTGAAAGTCAAGAGGGTTCTCTCTAGAAAATGACATGAAACTGAGACAGAAATGACAAAAAAAAAATCAGTCTCACGATATGTCTGGATATGAAGTCAGAACATGTAGAATTTCTGAAGTCAGGAAAAGTAGCTTCCATAAAATTCCTAATGTCCTGGAAAAAGCCATCAGAGGTTTTCAGAAAAGTGAGCTTATCTGTGTTGAGCTCCACAGAAGGCAGAATATATGACAAAGCTTCAATATATCTGCTTTTTGGAAGAGTTTTTCCCAGGGAGCATCTAGGAGGAAAATGAAAGGAGGAGTAGCTAATATAAGGAAACACTGCACTATTAATTTGGCCACAACTAAGGATGACTGCTTGTCACATAGCAAAAAACAAAAAAACAAAACAAAACAAAAATATGGACTATGCCATGAAACTCCCCATGCAGGAAATGCTGGTTGAAATCACTTCCTCATCATGGCCCTATCATTTCCAAGTGCCCACTGATCAAATATATCCCTCAGAAGACACTAATATTCCTTGAGTTCTGAGTGTGCATTTGAGGATGATAAGTTGATCCCCAAAGCACCACAAACATCAAAGGCAGTGGGTGAGAGACCTCTGGTGTAAGGCTGAGGGTAGATGTGGCTAGACTATACATCAATGTATAGTTGGTTAGAGCTGCCATAGCTATGCTGATTCAAGAAATAGGTGAATCAAGTATATCTTAAGTAGTAAATATGGGAATCTGTGTTCATTTTTAAAGTGTGTTTTGATTCCTCGGTGGAAAATAGTTTGTGGTGAACAAATCAAATGGAGGTAGAGAAGAGATTGTGTGTGTTTGGGGGTGTTTTTGCAGTCATTTAAGGAAGAATTGATAGTGTCTTATCTTGGGGGTTCAAGTAGAAAAGTAGTACAAGTGAAAGCAGAATGAAGAAATGCCTTAGACATAGAATTGCCTAGAATTACATTGAATTACAGGTGAAGAGTGAAATAGATAAGAGAGGAGGAAAACACGAGGGCTTCTCAAAATGAACTATGCATGTGAGAAACAGAATCTAAGCAGCATAAACAGAATCTAAATGCAGAAGAGCGGAACAGAGACTGATTCTGCTGCACAGGAAATAGAATCTGTTATTCAAGCTCAACCTAGAAATTAGTTGGATGAAATCATGGACACACTGGATTATACCTACAGAATCTGGAATCTACATAACATTCATGGTTTCCAAGGGACAATCCAAAAATTACTGGGTATATGAAGAATGAAAAACTGGAATACATGGGAAAGAAAAGCATTTGACTACAAAATGTACAAAGCTAACAAAGATTTTAAAGTGACTATTATGGATATTCTCAATAAATAAAAGCATAATAAATTTTCAATCTCTAAAAATCTCATAAAAGAATGAGAAGTTTCAGTAGAAATCAAACAAGAAGAACCAAATAAGGTAAGATATCCAGAATTATGGAGAAAGGAATACAGTGGAAATATTCCCCTAAAAATAACTATTTAATTCATTAAAATAACATCTTAATTCAGTGAATTATGAAAAATTATCAGAATCATCTGGAAATTGCCTTGGGGGCATACAGCAAAGATAGAAATAAACATTGAAGAAAATCTGCTAAATCTCAGTAAGAACATCGAGAGGCTATGGCTTATGAGAACTTTCTCATTACCCACTTGTAACATCATGTTATAGAAGTTCTGACCCAGGTGTGTGTGGCCAAGATGATGTTCTCTTTCACAATAACTCCCAGTCTGCAGAGATGGATCTCCACCACTGCACCCCTAGTCCTGTATTAAAGAGCAGCAACCCACGCAGGTGCAGCTGAGAAAAATATGCCTCTTTTCTCCATTTATCCTCCACATAGATGGCAGAAATTCTTATTTCAATTGCTTCAGGTTTAAAATTCTAGGGCCCTGATTGTCCAGCCAAACTCATTAATAGGGTGAAAGTTCCAGTTCAGGAGGAGCAAGTAGAAAAAACCAGAGGTTGTTACCCCTTCCCAGTGCCATTCAAAGAAAATGAGGTCACAGGTCTTAAGCTCTGATGTGATGTAGTAGAGAAAAGAGAAAGGGGACCATGAGGACAAAAATCTTCACAGCTCTACATAAACATTTTAACTTCATTGGTAACAAAGTAGAGAACTCCATGTATAAGTATATTGTTTTTACAATTGGTGGAGAATTAATAGGATCCTGGTAGCTATGACATAAGCAAAGCAGAAGAGCAACTAGAAGATTAATACAGATCATCAAAACAGCTCTCCTGTGAACATGGGCAACTCTGGTGGGTAAGAAAGCTTCATGTGTGTGTGATACCACAGGCATTCTGGAGCTATCAGAGCAGGACCCAGGGCATATTTGAAAATGTTCCTCAGCCCAAACACAGAATAATCAGTATCATGCTAAGTCCACATTTGCATAAGTGGTTGAGAACAACCTCTTATCAAACACTAATCAGTAAGATACTCTGACCCAGGACAATGTTCAGAAAGCCAGATTTAAGAATAAAAGCACATTCACTCCTCCACTAAAGCCCAAGACTATCCTCTTTCATGAGTAATAAGAGCGGAATCCTCCAGTCTTCTAGACTCTGATTGAAAATGAAGAGAGTGGGAGAAGTTGATATCTTGAACAATGATAACAACTTTCAAGCCATACATCCAATAGTAAAAGGTAAAAATTTAAAGTTCCAAGAGGACTTAAGAATATCCTTTGAACAATAAATGACTTTTGCTGACCTATGAGCAAACCCTAGGTAGAGGTAAGGACAGTTCCTGGGAAGATCAGTATCTAGTCTCTGTTGTAAGACATCATCTGCAATATGTAAGTGTAAAAATACATATAAGGCATGCAAAAAACAGGACAGTATGACCCACAGGCAGGAGTGAAAAGCAGACGATAGAAAGTGTCCTTGAAGGGACCAGATGATAAGCTTGGCAGACAAAAATGTCAAAGACATTCTTACAAAAATGTTGAAAGAACGAGAGGAAATCATGCTTAAGGAACTAAAGGAATATATCATGACAATGTGTTATCAAATGAAAAAATCAATTATTTTTAAAAAATGAAATGGAAATTTAACCATGTCAAATTTCAATAACTAAGATAAAAATTTCAATCAAGATTCTTAAGAGTTGGTTTGAGGGGCTGGAGCAGTGGCTTGGTGGTTATGGCGCTTGCCTGGCATTCACAAGTACACAAATTCAAACCCCAGCACCACATACACAACAAAGTGTCTGAGGAATGAAAGTCACATGAAAAACTAAATAAAAATTTGCTTCTCTCTTTCTCTCACTCTCCTCTCCTTAAAAGAAAAAAAAAGTTGATTTGAACTGGAAATAGAACCATGAAACTTGAAAAATAGGCAAAAAGATTTTACACATCATGAAAGCACAGATAAAAAAATGAAGAAACAAAACTAAACAGAACTTTAGCGGAATGTGGGACTCCATTAGGTATAGCAATATATATATATATATATATATATATATATATATATATATAAAATATAATGTGCACATTATATATATATATAATGTGCATGCCAGAGAAAAGAAAGAGAAAGGCACAGAAAAAAATTGGCAAACATAACTGCCAAAACCTTCCCCAATTTGATGGAAAATTTTAATCTATGTATCAGGAAATGCAAAGAACTCAAAGAAGGACAAAGAAATCTAAACTCAAATAATTATGGTCAAAATTTTGAAAGCTAAATTCAAACTGAAGATCATAAAATGACATCATATCCAAGGAAATGCCAATAAGATTAACAGCTGACTTCTTATCAGAAACATTGGATGTCAGAGGACTGGGGCGATATGTTCAAGTGCTGAAATATTTTTGACAGAGAATTTTATTTGCAGGAATACTAGATTTAAAAAATGTGAAATAAAGTTATTCTCATATTCTCATACAAAAGCAGTGAATTGGTATTAGAAGGTCTGCTTTACAATAAGTTCTAAAGGGTTATTCAAGCATGAAGCAAGTGGCACCTGACAGAAGCCACATTAAAAAAGAGAGAAAAACATAAAGGCAATTATGTAAGTAATACACAATGATAGTATAATTGCATTTGGAAAATCTTTTCTCTACTTGACTAATTTAGAAAGCAATTGCTTAAAACATTATGTATGTAATGAAATTACTTGACATAATGTAATATATTTGACAATAACAGCACAAAGAAGGTGGATGGGAGCAAATCTGTATTGCATTAAAAAAAAAACATAAATGACAACACATTGCAACCTAAAACCACAAGTAGAAGAGAATCATAAAAGACAAAATAAAAAGTTCAGTATAAAAAATATGCTACTCTCATTACTTCTCCAATCATGTAAAAATAACTACACCAATGTATTGTTGAGTTTGTGACATATAAACATAATATGGATAACAACGGAAGCACAGAAATTGGAAGAGAATGGAGCTATGATGCAGAAAAATTCTATATTTCACTGGAAATAAATCAATAAACACTGAAGGAGACTGGGATAACAGAGTGTATATTGTAAATCAGAGTTCCTACTAAGAAAATGCCTCAAAATATT
>PVKS010003109.1:0-108247 GCA_004027875.1 Aplodontia rufa
AAAAAAAAAAAAAAGAAATCAAAAGGGCTGGGGGCATTTATTGCTCAAAACCATGGAGAAGATCAAAGAAAGATACTTTAATTTTGTAAGAGCCATTTATGACAAACCCATAGCCAACATTATACTTAATGGAGAAAGACTGACTAAAACCATTCTCACTAAATTCAGGAACAAGACAAGGCTGTCCACTTTCACCATTCTTATTCAATATAGTCCTCAAACCCCTAGCCAGAGCTATCAGACAAGAGAAGGAAATCAAAGCAATTTGAATAGGAAATGAGGAAGTCAAGCTATCCCTTTTTGCCGATAACATGATCCTATACCTATCAGACCCAAAACGCTCAATCAGAAGACTACTAGAGCTTATAAATGAATTTAGCAAAGTGGCTGGTTACAAGATCAACACTAATAAATCAATAGCTTTCCTATACTCCAGCAGCGATTCTGCCAAACAAGAAATCAGGAAACCCACCCCATTCACAATGACCTCAAAATGAATAAAATACTTGGGCATTAATCTAACAAAGGATATAAATGATCTCTACAATGAAAACTATCAAACATTACAAAAATAAATAGAAGAAGACCTGAGTAGATGGAAAAATATTCTAAGTTCTTGGTTAGGGAGAATCAATATAATTAAAATGGCCATTCTGCCGAAAGCCCGGTACAGATTCAATGCAATCCCCTTCAAGATACCAATGACATTCTTCATGTATATAGAAAAAGCAAGTCTCAAATTCATTTGGAATAACAGGAAACCCAGAATAGCCAAAACATTACTAAGCAAGAAAGAGGAAGCAGGAGGTGTCAATACCTGATCTGAAATTATAGTAACAAAAACAGCGTGGTACTGATCTCAAAACAGCCATGAAGACCAATGGAACAGAATAGAAAATACCGAGACAAACCCACAAATCTTTAACCATCTGATATTTGACAAAGGGGACAAAAATCTAGTGTGGAGGAAAGACAGCCTGTTCAACAAATGGTGCTGGACAAACTGAACAGTCACATGTAGACAACTGAAATTAGATACTTACCTATCACTCTGCACAAAAATCAAATCAAAATGGATCAAATAATTAGAAATTAAACCAGCAACTATACAAGTGCTAGAAGAAAAAATAGGATCAACATTTCACAACATCAGTGTAGGCACTTCCTTTCTCAACAAGACTCCCATAGTGCAAGAATTAGAGCCAAGAATAAATGAATGGGACACCATTAAACTGAAAAGTTTCTGCACAGTTAAGATTTGGTCAAGAATGTCAAGAGAGAACCTACAGAATGGGAGAAAATCTCTGCCTGCCTTGCCTTCTACAAGGGACTAATTAAATCAGAATATACAAAGAACTCAAAAAACCTAACACCCAAACCACAAATAATCCAATCAACAAATGGGCTAGGGAACTAAACAGAAACTTCTCAACAGAAGAAGGCCAAAAAGTCAACAAATATATGAGAAAATGTTCTATATCACTAGCAATCAGAGAAATGCAAATGAAAGCTTCACTGAGATTCCACCTCACTCCAGTCAAAATGGTAAAAATGAAGAATATGAATAATAACTCAGGTTGGAGGGGTTGTGGGAAGAAAGGAACACTATCACCCTTTGGGTGGGTCTGAAAACCATTCTGGAAAGCAGTGTGGAGACTACTCAAAAAAAAAGGGGGGGGGGGTTTGGAACCACCTTATGACCCAGTTATCCCACTCCTGTGTATTGGCACACTACAGAGACACAGCTACATCAATGTTTATAGCAGCTCAATTTATAATAGCTAAACTATGGAACCAACCCAGATGCCCTTCGCTGGATGAGTAGATTCAAAAACTGTGAGACAGATAGATAGATATATATAACACACACAGAGGAGTTCTACTCTGCTATAGAGAGAATGATATCATGGTATTTGCAGTCAAATGGATGAAGATGGAAAAAATTATGCTGAGTGAAATATCCCAAATATTTTCTCTCATACGTGGAAGCTAGAGTAAAATCTAAGACAGATGATAGTTAGCTAAGCTTAAATAATAATCTCAACATGGGTGAAATTTCACATAAGCATGGGGAATCATAATTATGAAGATGGGGGGGGGAGAAGGGAGGGAGGAAGAATGGGGATGGAGGGATTAAGGGGGTTATCAAAGCAACTGGGAACTCTTGACTCCCATGAGAAGCCCAATTATACACTGGCAGGAAGAGAAATTCAGATATTTCAAAATTAATTCACATGTATATGCTTATTTCTATCTATAACATGGAGGTAATGCAGAGGAGACATGAGAGCACGGAGTGGACAAAGGGAGGAAATCCTGGACTAGGATCAGCCTTAACATACTTTGTTGATATCTATGTATACATGATTATGTAACGATTCCCTCCAATATGTAAAACTATGTCAAACAAATAAAAAATATATAAAAAAATAAAAAGGGCTGGGGGAGTGACTCAGTAGTATATAGCCCCTGAGTTCAACCCTCAGTATTGCAAAAAGAAAAGAAAAGGTATTTTGTTGGGGGGAAAATGTATTTTGTTCATATTGTGTCTCTGCCTATAATGGTTTCTTATTCTTTTTCTTTTTTTTAAGGGTGGGGGGAGGAGAGAGAGAGAGAGAGAGCGAGCAAGAGAATACCAATTTTTATTTATATTTTAATTTGGCCTTTGTTTTTGACACTTAGTTATGTATGTGGTAGCTGGGGTTTGAACCCTGGTCCTTGCTCATGCCAGGAAAGTGCTCCAAATGCTGAGCCACTGCTCCAGTCCCTCTTATTGTCTTAATAGCTAAGATTTATTCAGTGCTGACTAAATGCCAGGCAGTATGCTAACTACATTCCATATACCTTGGTTGTTTCATCAGCTCCACGAAACTCACACCATCAGCACTCCCATTTTGAAGAAAAGCAAAGGGGAGCATGTAAAAATTAAGTAGCTTGGTCTAAGGTCACACTGCTAAGTAAGTGATGAAACTGAAATTTGAAACCATTATAGTTCTTTCTTTTAAAGCAGTTTTCAACTTTTTTTGTGATTTTTGTTTTTGTAGTACTAGGGACTGAACCCAGGGCCTCACATATGCTAGGTAAGTGCTCTACCACTGAGCTATATTCCCAGTCCTTTTTAAATTTTTATTTTGAGACAGGTTCTCAACTAAATTGCCCCAGCTGGCCTCAAGTTTGTAATCCTCCCACCTCTGGTGCCTGAGTAGCTGGGATTACAGCCATGCCCCACCACACTCAGCTTAGGTTTGTTTGAAACATTAGCAGAACTCCCTTTTAAAGGATATCTCACCTAGAACCCTATATACGATTGATAAAAGAAAGTTGATTGCTGGCACCAGGTAAAAGGTTTGGAGCCCAGCCCCTGTACTTCCCCTTTTAAATTAACTTAGCTTTTGAGACATTTTGGTCTGAAAATCTCCACTCCACCACACACTACCTTATTGAATTGATTTATTTTTTACGATTATTTATCTTTTCCCCCAAACCCACTGGAGATGGAGTTCTTCAAGAACTGGGATCAAACACATCAAGTTTGGTGAGTGCTGCCTTAAGGAGTAGTGACCTCCTCACTGGCCTGAGAGGTGAATGTGTGGGCTACAGCCCTAGGGTGGACCCAGTGTGGGCAGGATGCAATCCCTGTTCTAGGGTTGAATTATAGAATGCGTGTGTATATTCGGTGGTTTTCACAAAGAGCACAGATTTTCAAGTTTTCTTTCAGCCTCAAGATAACTGATTCTAAACTTCTCAAGTTTTAAGAGTCTGAGCATTATCCATTTCCCCTGCATTCCACCCAAATAACAGATCCAGACTACTTTGTGTTTGCCCCAGGTCCTTCTCCTTCAAGATCCACTTTGAGGAGCTAGACTAACCTACACAAATAGACAGGAAAGGAAGCTAAATAGGTGAGCACAGATGGGTACAGATGGCAAGGTTTGACACATGTGGGGATGATATCTTTGCAGGCCAAGGTGGGAATTGAAAAAAGAATAAGCTAAATGAACAAGATGAATATGTCTGTGGGCCTGCTCTACAGGAAGGAGGAGGAAAGAAGAAGTGGCTTTGTCACACTAAACCAGAGCAGCTTTCAAGCATAGGTAAGTCAGTCAGCATCCAGTACGAGAAAATAACAATATCTAAAAATGTATTTAAGGTTCTCTGATTGTTTAAAACTATAAGGATGTTTCATGAGACCATTCTCTAGGAAGTGGGCTACTGTTCTGGGAATGTTCACCATGGGAGGAGTTGAACTCTGGGCTGGGAAAGTCTTTCACAGGTACCTCCTCTGAAGTTGGAAGGTGTAATCCACCCACCCCCTGCCCCCCACACAGCCATTTCCATTATTTCTTTTGGCTGAAGCTTTGCTCACCCAAGGCCTACTAAGGCCCACCCTCCCACCATACCTAGAATCCCTCTAGTCTCACTGCACCATTTATCCAGAACTTATTGTTGTCCAGGAGAGGAATGGGACAACTTACAAGGTGCCTGGGCTAGGAGTATGCAGCCCACTGACTTGGGCAGACCCTTACCCTCTAATGCATATTTCATGTCTTGGGCAAACAGATGCCACATCACTTCTGCGCTGACTTTTCCCACATTCAATTCCTGGGGAAACCTGGATGAAGAAACTACAATTAGAGAACAAGGCAAGAGCTATTTGATATGATTCATTCCAAGATGCCTAGTTCTTGCAGTTCATACTAAAAAGAGGAAAGCCAAGGGAACAGGGATAGTCTCATATGGAGAAAGGAACCCAGGGACCAATGACAAGACAAATGAGGGCAAAGGGGATCCCCTGAGGCAAGGTGGGTCCAGGAGAGAATGAACAGAAAGCAAGAAATTGAGGCCTAAAGGAGGGTTGAGGGTGAAGGCAGGCCTAAGCTAAATAGGGTGGCAGAGAATGGGGCAAGGAGGTGGGCTCTGTGAAGATCTACTTTATTCACAGAGGACAGACACATACACACATTGTCTCTGGATCCCCTGGGGCTCCCAGTAGCCTCTGACTCCAGGGAGGCTGGCTCAGTCTGGGCAGGGCCCCCCATTATGTTTCCACACCTGTTTCCAGAAACAGTTACCCAGACAGATACAAGGGACAGAGGGACAGACGGACGGACAGGAAGAAGAGGTGGCACTGTAAACATATAGAGATAGGAAAGAAAGAAATTGTTAGACAGATGGGCAGGCCAATCACCAACCAGACAGGGTCAAATAGAGTAATACTCACTGGTTCAGAACAGGTGTATAGGAATTTTTATCTTCCTCTATGATTGACACAATGAGTGTGATGAGTTTGGGCCAAAAATCCAGGTTCTGAATGCTGGGTCCTTGTTCCTCTAGAGGTAGCTCCTGCTTCTTGTTCCAGAGGAGACAGTGAGAACAACAGAATTGTAGAGTATCTCAAGTTTTCCTCTTTTTATTCCTCATCCCATGCCCCTTCCTCTAGAATCAGGGACCCTTCCTTCCCTAGAGCCTGTATTCCCTTCCATAAGACTTCCCCTGTTCCATGAGAGGGGTGACTACTGAGAGGCCCTTCATCCCTTGTGAAGATCGCTCCTCAGCCCCAGGGTAAAGCTCTGACAAGCTGGCTCAGTCCAGGTGACATGAAGGCACCTGTCCCCTTCTTTGTCTCTCATTTGCTCTGGGTAGATGACTCCCTGGCTGAAATGAGCTCCCCTCCAGCTTCACTAAGTAGGTCCAGTTCTGCATGACCCCAACAGGCGGCCTTCCTCTTCTAGTGGTATCTTTCTTCTAAGCTCCCTCTGCCCCACCACACACACATATCTCAGCTCTGAGACACTCCATTGAATTCTGCATGAGCTACTAGACAGACATTGCATGTTTTTTGGCCTTTCAGTAGGGTAGGGCTTCTGTTGACCCATTAAAGGTCATTAAGGAGAAAAACTACATCTAGGAAGCTACTTGCCTAGCTGTTAAGGAAAAGGTTTCCTTGGGAAAAGGCAAGAGAATAGTGGTGGATCTCAGAAAAAGTGGAGCCACTCCACATTCAGACCCAGAAGGGATAATGGGGTTTCTGGAGAGAGACTGGAATGGATGCCATCTCCCACTGAGACAAAGGCAAAGGTGGAGCTGCCCAGACAGACAGGAATAGGGTTTTTATGTGGATGCCATGTGTCACTTCAAAATCTCTAACAGTCCGTAATAAGCCTGTATCACTAAGAAGTTACTGAAACCAAGATAGAATCTACATCCTATTGATTCTACCTCATTAATACTGCATCTCTTCCTTTTACTTTTTCTGACACTATTATGTTTCCAGAGTGGTCTTTGAACTTTAATCCAGTACCTCCTCTAGGGAGCTTTCAATGATTTTTCTATAAGGGAAGTATCAGTGTTACTCCTCTGCTTAAAGTTTTTCAGTGGCCTTCGATTAAGTTTGAACTCCTTAGCTTGACCCAAAGGTCCTTCGGAATTCTCTCAACCTCATGCTTTACCACTTCTCTTCTACTGAAGTCAGCACCACACCATGGCCGCTACTTACTTATTATGGTGCCAGGCACTCTAAGAACTTTGCACACATGATCTTGTTTGATACTCACAATAACTCCATTGAGTAGAAATTATCTCCTTCATTTTCAGATGAGGAAACTGAAGGACTGCAAGGTTATATGATTTGCTCAAGGTCATGTAACTGTAAATAGCAGAGCCAAGATTTGATCCCAGACAGCTGAATTCCAAAGCCTGATGCTATAACTATCCTAATTGAATTATTTATATTTCCTTACATTAACATACTCAATGCAAAATTCTATTTTTTGCACATGGTATCCCCTCCTCATTCCTTCCATCCTCTTTTGTGAGCTAATTCCTACTCCTTCCTCAAAACCCAGGGTGAACTTTACTTCCATACAGTTTTCTCTAACATCCTTCATCTAGTTAGATGCTGCTCCTCTGGGACCCTCTAGTATAGACCTATCATAGAACTACAACTAAAGTAACAAATAATAAAAAGAGCAATAAATGCAGTAATTTGCTGACTTCCAGTCAACAATGAGCTCCCCAAAGGCAGAGGCATGTCTTACTCAACTTTACATCTCTAATGCTCTTTTCATTAAATGAATGGATGGATAAATGAAACAATGACTGAAGGTCAGTAATGAAAATGTTAAAAAATACCAAGGGGTTTTATCCCAGTGTAAATATTGAACAATGAGATAATGAAAATGAGAGAAAGTAAGAAAGCAGATAGCCAAATACAAAGGCTAAAAGCACGTTCCTGAATGGTTTGTAGGCCCTCTTCAAAGTCTATAGCTCATTTCATTCTGGAGTATGGAAAATCAAATATTCAAACCAACATCTGCATAGTTGGAAAATCAAAGGTGATTATAGTGTCTTCCCCCAACCAGAGAGAATCCACAGATGATTGATAGGGGAACCCAGAATACAGCAAGCAAAACAAAGACCCCAGGAATGTCTTGCATAGTTGTCAGAACCAATAGAAGGTTTTATAATTCTTAAAAGAAGGAAGCTTTAAATATATGACTGGTGCAAAAAAGCACATTTGGGAATGAGAGGAGGCAGCATGAACAAGTCTTTACTAAAGTTCTCCCAGAAGGATTAAAAATAGGATATATTCACTAAAGGATAAAAGCTCAATAGATTTAGATCAATAGATTTCTATCATTTGGTCCTACTGCCTTTCAAAGTCTATCTCAAATGTCCCTTATTTTACATAGCTTTCCTCCATATCTGATCAAGAATGACTTCCTCCTTGGAATCCCTTCAATCTTCTCCTTTTAAAGAGGCCCTTCTAACAGACTATTTTGACTAAAGTTATACATATGCTCATGAGACTATGAATTTACTAAAGAAGCATTGTACTTTTCTCAGACCTGGCCTAGCATGAACATTCAATATATTTGTTAGGAAAGCTACTCTATAAATGTATGGCTAGTAAGACATTTCCCAAGACAGAAACTGTAATTGAGTAATTGGATCTAGAAGGAAGTCCAACCTTTGAAATGAGAGGGGGAAAATATACATTATAGATATACACATATAAATATTATATGTATATATACACACATATATTATATAAAACATATGTTATATATACACATAAATTAGATATAACATGTATATTATATACATATAAATAAATAATTTGAAGGACCTAGAAAAAGATACTAAGTCACCAGGCACTGAGTTAAGATACCAGTCTAAAACAGGTGAAATAGCTCAGCTCACAGAAGGAACAGGTTGGCCTTGAGAGTCAGATGGTGAATTATACCTCAGGAGACCATACATTGCAGACAAAAGTGACCAGAGAGAAAAGTTAAACTTTTACAAGCCAGGAGCTAAGAGGGACAGTAACAGATCTCAGGGGAAGGCAGCTAAGAACTTATAGGGGTCCAAATGAGTCAGAACAAAAGTAACCTTCGGAAAGTAAAAAAGTCTGCAATGAACTGGGAATTCCACTACTGAACCCCTCAACTGTGCTCAAACATAGGTTCACTTTCTTCAGCACTAAAATAGAACTTATTGCCATTTCTGTTCAACATGTGTTGTATTTTGTCCTAGAGTTCCTGATAATCCACAAATGTCTCACACAACTTAGATAGTTCATACTATACAATTTACTCACCCTTGCACACATCAAGGGCTTTGTCCTGAGTTCCTTTCCTCCATGACTCTAGCAAAGAAAATCTCAAGCTCTAAACAGTTACAGTCAGCTGGCCCCACTCTCTCCCAAACTTCTTACCAGCTGGTACTGGCAATTGTATAAGTCATGGCAGTTGTTGAAGATATACTCATATGTGGAGTTCAAACAAGCCTTCACACAATCCTTTACGACCTGGCTAGCTCTTGGAGGGCTCTGTAATTCTTGCACCTGCCGATTAATAGAAGAAATATAGGCTCAAGGTCATACTCATCTAGCTAGGATATCCTCCCAGCATTCCTCAAACCCACCACAGATTCCTCCATCCCTTTCTGGGTTCCCAGACCTTGCCCTGTGGTGAACGTCCGACCTCTCCTCATTATCCTACAGTCTATGTGATCTCTCAGAAGTAACCCAGGGAATAGATGACAGAAATGTGAGCTTAGAGGTGATGAATCCTTTTAGCCACCAACTCTGCCCAATGATTCTTAGTATCCTGTGTTCATATCCTTAGTCCAGCACCAACTAGCTCAGTCCATCCTTACCTTCATTCTGAAGAAAGTAATGCTGGTCAGCAAATCAACTGTGGATTTTAAATCCTGAAGTCGCTCAGGGTTCCCAACAGGAAAATTATTCTGTTGCAAATCAAGCAAATATAAGAAAGGAACAGAGGAATATAAAACCTCCCCCTGACAAAAGCAATGCAATCAAAAGCAACCCACTGGAATTTTCTATAGTTGAGCTGGGCAAAAAAGCTGTAATATTACAGATTTACAGACAGGTTCTTGCCCAGAACAGAGATTGTTAATACTCCACTATTCGGAAAGCAACACATCCTCCCCACAATCCTATTTCCCATGTAGTATGTTTTTGTCAAAAGAGCACATGCACAAACGTACACACACATAACCACAAACACACTGTTGTCCTGGATGAAGATTCTTACACCCAGTGAATTCTTCAAAAGTTATAATCTAACTGTATATCCTGGAATATAAGTGGAATTCCACTATATAAGATCAATCTGAGATCCAGGACCTGTACTTTCATACAGTAGAACCTATCTCTTTTACTGTTCTGGAGCCAGCAGATGGCAGAGCTCCAAGCAGAGCTTCATTGAAGTGAGATCCTTGGGACTTTCCTGCATGCCTCACTTCATTCCTTTTGGAATAAGTTTTAGGAGGAAGCTGCCATGGTGAGCTGAAGGGGAGACATTGGGTCACTCTCTAAGTCAGGTTTTTTTTTTTTATTTGTTTGTTTGCTTTTTGTTTTGGTACTGGGGATTGAACCACCAAGTCACTTTTCCAGCCCTTTTTGTTTTTAATTTTGAGAAGTCTCACTAAGTTGCATAGGGCCTTGCTAAGTTGCTGGCCTGGAACTAGTGATCCTCCTGCTTCAGCCTCCTGAGTTGCTGGGATTACAGGCCTGTGCCACCATGCCTGGATCTCAAGGGTCAGTTTTTAAACCTTCAAATGGTACTTATATGCCAAAAATAAGATATACAGTTGTTTCCCCATTATTTGTGCAAATGAAGGACATTGCAAGTACAGATAATTAAAACCTCACTTTTTTTTTTAACTTTGATGTTGTTTTTATACTTACTTTTTAATGTGTGCACATTGCCTGCTCTGGAAATTCACAACATTTTAAGTGAGTAATGAATCCATTCTAAAAAGATGCAACCTAGGAGGAGCTGAAAAACCCCATCTCTCTTTTCCTGCCCCATCTTATATATCTACCCTTCTACTACATCTGTTTCCTCCCTCCATATGAGGCACAGATATGGCCTCTGATACAAATTACTTGCTCATGCCAAGCTACTCTTTCTGTCCCCCAAACTATATTCTCATGCTTCCCCCTGGAAAATGAGGAAAAGTATGGAAAAATACTAAATGAAAATATAATTATTATTTTTTTTCAGGTAGGTCTCCCTGTTGCCCATCCTGGCCTCAAACTCGTGATTCTCCCGACTCAACCTCCTACATAGTTGGGATTACAGGTATGCACCACCTCACCTGGCAAGTATCTAATTTTTTAAAGGGCACTCTAGAAGAGATTATCCTTTGGAAATTCCCTAATGGTAGAATGATATGAGTGATGTTGGAAAAGCAACTGTCTGTAACAAGCAGTCAGGCCTGTTATTTAGACACTGCAGCTGTCAGCACTGGCCATATGGGTGGGAGTGATCAGACCAATTCTCTCTGCTTTCAATCTTTATAACCAAGATTGGCTATATCTTCCTAAACTGAGCTTGATATTATCTATTATCCTACCTCACAGCCACGTCTTCACTTACTCTATATGTAGAGAGGTCTATCCTCAACGAGTTGTGCAGCTGGTCCAACAGTTTTACAAATCTCTCTTTCTGAGGGTGAGAAACAAACAATGGGGAGGAGACAGATAACTCGTTTTAGAGGTCCTTAAGCTACATCGGAAACAAAACCACTTCTGGGTGAACAGAAAGGATGTGGAGGAGATATCTGGGTGGCAACACTTCCTATTCTATCTCTGCTCAAGGGTCAACAACGAATCATGTAAAAGAAAAATAGGATAGATAGTCCTGGTTTCATTTCTTTGCTGCTTTGGCTTGAACTAGGGAATCTTCTCACACTGATGAGGGGACAGTCTCTGGGAGAGGAACCATCTCTTTCTACATCCAAGTCAACAGGACATTACTAATATGTTTATATATTAGTCAGATAAAGGAAACTTAAAGCACATTTTCCAACTTGTTCCTGAGTCTGAGGTCTCTTGAGTTATCTTGGGGTTAATGCAGAGCAGTTATATAGTGACAATCTGGCAATGAAGATGGAAGGGGGAAAGAGTGAAGTATCTGGAAGAGACAGACATGAGGGGGTCTCTTTTTAAATCACTCTATGTAATTTCCTTAATGTATACTTTTTAAATGTTAAAATATATAACACATACTATTTTTAATAGTTGATTTTCATAGAGAAAGTATAATTAAGTGTGGAATCATGTGCCTGAAGGCTGTTAGCGCAGCATTCCTAGAACTCATGTTAATTATGTCAATAGATATTTGTCAATTCATGAAAGAATGAAACAATGGAACAGATATTTGAATGGCTTAATTAATTACACCAATTCATCTGCAGAAAGACTATCAATGGTAACAAAAGACAGGGCTCATGGACTCAATGGATGGGGGGAATATGAGTAATTTTATCCCTACAAAGGGACCTTCTGTGATGTATCAGAAATATTTCATCCAGGGGCTATAGTGGTGGCTCACTGGTTGTAGCACTTGTCTGGCATGCGCAAGGACCTGGGTTCAAAACATAGCACCACATATACAACTAAATGTTGGAGAAACAATGGCCAGATGGAACAATAAATAAAATCATTTCACTCTTTCTCTCTCTCATTCTCTTTTTCTTTAAAAAAAGAAAGAAAGAGAAATATTTCATCCCATTTACAGCAAATTTATGTCAGGTGGCATTCTGAGTTAAATATTCAACTTCTCAGGTACCTTAACCCAGGAAGGCCATACCCCAGGAAAGAAAAACAGCCCAGACACTGGAAAAGGGATACATTCAGGTACACAATGTCATCTTCACTTAGACAATGGCCTCATATAAACTGAGGTTTAAGTCTGACACTGAGAGAGGGAATATTAAGAAAGGTCCATTTGTGAACCAGTAAGACTGAAGAACATGGTGACTCAGTCAACTTGTTAGCCCAGAGAGGTTCTGTCTGAGCCCAGGTGCCAACCCTGCTGAAACTATAATGGTACTATCATTTATCTGTGTCTGAGTAGAGTCCATTAGTATAGTCTACATATCTATAAGGAAAGAAAGTTCTTTTGTCAAAATGGCAACTACCTGAATTTTAGACATACTAATTGACTCCATAAAACTGGCCAGGAAAGAATCATACTTCATTAATTGATAACAAAAAGGCATATATGTGTTTATATCACACTCACCCCAAAGTTGGAGGCTGCAAAGCGGTCAGACGCAGAAACATTGGTAGAGGCAGTTGTGTGGGCATAGTAGGCATTGATGTTGGCCAGTAAGGTGCTCATCACTGCTGGTACACCAGGACACATGTATTTGGATGACAGACATGCAAAATGCCTGAAAAACACAGCATCCTCACTCTGCAGGGCTTGCAGCAAAAGCCAGGCAAGAATTCAATAATGTTGTAGACTCAATGACTCATAGTCAGGGCAATCACTACCCTCTGTATATGCAGGGCTGCTTCCTGTATACATCTCTAGCAGCAGCCTCACCAACAGACACTTCTCACATCGATCATGAAATGTTATTATGGGAATCCTGGTTGTTTTTTACGCACAGCTGCTCTCCCTACAGTTTAGTGCCCTTTCCACTCCCAGCCAATCTATGTCAACTTGTTGGTTACCCCCATATATTCAAGAGGACACAGATGCACTATCTGCTCAAGCCTGTGATGTCTGGGCAGATGTGTATTTGCATTCCCTCCAGTGCCCTTTTCCTTCCAATCTCTAAAGTTGGGGGTAGACATACAAATGCCTTCTTCTTTGAGATCCTGACAAACACATGCCCTTTCTACATATAGAGGCATAGAGGAAAAGTAAAGAATCCCTGCATACAACCCCATAAGCACCTGTCTACCACAATGGACAAGCCACCCCAAGGATAAGTAGCCACTTCCCAGACCCCCAGGGAATCTCACGTCATGGCCTGATATATGGACTCAATGCCATAACGCATGGCAAATTCATCCACAATTTCTTGGGCTGTCTCATCAAAGTACACCTTCCACGCATCATCTCCTCGAGCCTCAGGGAGCTGGACTCCTCCACTGCTCTGAATGTCTGTGAGATAATGGAAAAGGTTCTGCAGAACACAGAATTGAGAAAAGGAAAGGGTTAAATACATATTAAAAAAAATCAAAACCAAATCTTACTGGTAAAGTCCAAGAGAATGTGACTAAAATCCTACAGAAATTCTGTCCTTTGAGTTACTGTTTAGTTCTTCCTTGGCCTCTAGCAGGTTGGTTTCCCACATTAGTGAAAGAGAACTAAATTCAGTCCCTCAGGCTGTCTAGGATAGCAGAGTGAGTCAGGGATAAAATGAAAAACAGACCCCAGATCCTCAACCACCTTGCAATCCTACTTACAGTCAAGGGCCTCTCCCCCCACCTACAAAGGGCTGGCTCACCTCGTGGAGGCACGTATACTGCACATGGTACGGGGCTACCTTCTCCTCTCCTTTGATCTCCACACTAATCTGTAATCGGATAGCCCCTGAGACAGCGGACTTGTCTGTTCTCTTCTCTAAGAATGAAAGAAGACTGGAAATTAACACCAATGCCATTACAGACAGACCCATCCTGGCTTAACCCAAGGGGGAAAAAATGTCACCAACCCAAGGAGTCACCCAATAGGGTGAACTCACTACTGTGACCATAAAGTTCACAAATACTCCTAAACTTGCTGGGTAGGAGAACAGAAATGATCAGGGAGCTAAAGGCATTAGGGATGAGAATGAAGACTAAAGGGCCAGAATTCTGCAACCTGGAGAATGTTCAGTCAGAATGAATTCCAGCCACTAAAACTCCCATATCCTCCATTCCTACTGACAGTTGGCTCTCAGAATGTAGGATAGACTCCATAGGGAGGTATGCTTTGGTGATTGGTGATTTGGTAAGTGGAAATTTCCCCCTTTCATGCTCTCCCCTCCAAACAACTTTTTCTAGTCCAATTTTCTCACCCAGATTGTACCAGACATCCATCTCGCCACTCAGTGTCCGAACCTCAATGATGGTTTGGCCAAGGAAATCATCGGACTCTCGCTTCAGCCGCTGCTTTACTCTTGATTTGATGTCATCGTCCTCATCCCACACACGTACCTTAATGCGGTCAGAGGAGTTATGGCACTCACTGTGAGAGAATTAGGCAGGTTCTGTTAGGGACAGACCCAGCATCACCACTCCTATTGCTTCCTATTCCCTCCCCAAAGCTCTGTCACCTATTTCAGAGCCTGAAAGAGATAGAGAAGTCATGGACTAGTGGTATTAAAGTTCTAAATGAGTCCGCCTATCCAGCAAACGGTTCTCTACACCTTTGCATGAGTGGCTTTTGTGTGCTATTATCTAGTTCTTATTGCCCCAAAACAAGGGGGTGAGAAGGGGAATGTGTACTTTGGTCAACTCTGACTTCCTGTGCAGCTAGCTGTATTACCACCACCAACAGGATGACAACTAGACATGCCACAGTGACTTCGGAAGCAGCTGTTAGTTCCCTCCTTCATGAGGCATGAAGTCAGTAAGGTGCTGGATATTCCTGGCAGGTCCATCTGGTCTTATTTTTTCATTAGCTTTTTACCTCAATTCCCGATTGGTGCCTGGTGAACTTCTAGCATCCTTTATTATCCCCTTGAATTGCTATCTCCTCTATGGTATTTGCTTTGGGGAAGGGAAATGCCCAGGTTTCTCTCATGTTCTTTTCACCAGCAGCTGCTTTCTGGACCCTATTCCTTCACCAAAAGTTGTACTAAGAAGAATTTGCTGCTCCTTTTTCTATGTTCTCATAATACCTTTCCACATTCCATTAAAATATTATAGTGTAACTACTGCTCTACTGAAAAATAATTAACAAATCAACAGTGAGTTTCTTCAAGCCAGGGCCTATCTTATTTATTTTGAGATATACAATACTGTATAGGTGTCTTATACAGAATAGGAACTTAAATTTATTTATTAAAAGTGGCAAAAATGACCACAGAGTCAGTTCATTTAAAATTAGTCATAATGAGTCAAGCATTCAGATTCTCAGTATTCCCAGTAACTGTTGCCTAAATTAGAGACTAATTTTACTATACCCCAATTCACTTTCACATAAATCTGCTGAGAAGCCAACAGAAGATGGCTGCTACATAGCCAGCCTTCTCAGCTGATTCAGACCCAAAGTCCTGATCCTAGTGGGGAGATAAAGCATCTGGATTCTTCAGATATTAGTCCAGCTCCTAGGCCAGGGTGACCAGTTTTCAAAATCATCCTTTTTTTTTTTTTTCAAAGATACAGAGAGGGGAAGAGAGAGAGAATCAATTTTATTTATTTTTTTATCTGGTATTTTTATTTTTCACTTAGTTGTGTATGTGGTGCTGGGGTTTGCACATGCCACACAAGCACTTTAACTGCTGAACCACCACTCCAGCCCCCCAAATCATCCTTTACTGTCATATAAAATAGTCTTTATAAAAGTGAAGTAATGGAAACAGGAATTGAGGTGAAAGCTGAGGCAGGAAGAAAAGCTTCCCTTAAGTGAAATGGAAACATCTCCAGATCCCAGATTTCCATCTTTAAGTCAGAATTATTCAGTTGTAGGACAAGGTCACCCTTTCCTCACTCCTCAGAAAAGCTGAACTTCAGCCCGGCATTGTGGTACAGGCCTGTAATTGCAGCAACTCAGGAGGCTGAAGCAGGAGGATCACAAGTTTATTTTTTTTTTTATTAGATGTATATAGAGATACAATTGAGGGAGAAACATTATCAAACCATCAGTAACCAAAGTATATATACTTTGTTAGAGGATCACAAGTTTAAAGCCAGTCTTAACAACTTAGTGAGGCCCTACACAATTTAGGGAGACCTTGTCTCAAAATAAAAAATAAAAAGGGCTGGAGATGTGGCCCATTGATCAAACACCCCTGGGTTCAATTCCCAGTACCAAAAAAGAAAGAAAAGCCCAATCCTTTCTAGACAGGGTAATAGGGCTGGGAGGTACAATAGGGTGGTTAGAAAAAAAAAAAGCAACATGGGGAACCCCAGGCCTCATAAACAGCCCTAGTTAAGAAAAAGTGTGGGTAAAGTACAACAATCTACAAGAAAAAACTCAGAGAAATGGCTGTTGTCCAAGAAAAGAATGTGAGAGATGGCCTTTGTCCCTTCTTAGGTCTCAAGTCCAGAAAAGCAGGATGTATAATGCTGATTCCAAAATATACAGTCTCATACTCCCTTTGGCATTTGGCAGCACATATACTAAAACTGGAATGACACAGAGAAGATTAGCATGGCCCCTGTGCAAGGATGACGCACAAGTTTGTCAAGTGTTCCATGTTTTTTTTTTCAGGCCTTTTAGGCATACGTCTGAAGGAAGCTTCCTAAATGATGGAAAGTCTTTCACTGGCAAAGATATCCAATAAAACAAACTACCTAATACGTAATGCTAAAACAAATAAAAACACAGTCTCAGGTTAAGACAAAACCCTCTGTGACTTACAAATGGAACTTCTCCTCCCAAATAGGATTCAAGTTTCCAAAAATGGTCTTTGTACGCTTCTTGGTTTTGCCAACTTGCACAGTCACATAAGGGTCACTGGATCCTGTTTTGTCCTTGGCTTGTAGGCCCTGCGCACATACCACTGCAACCCAAGCTTCAGATTAGACTTCAGAGTAAATCAGAAGCACTCCATAGTACCATTCATTAGTTCTTCATCTAGCCTCCCTATCCCTATGCTCCTTGCATAGCAACCCTAATCTCATTCCTTCATGCCTATACTTTGTCTCAGGTCATCAACTATCCCTTAAAGACTAGCCCCAAGAGACCCACCTCCCCAGTTGAACCGTAACTGACCATTTGCACCTCACTGGTACTTACTTGCTCTGATGTACACACACTTCAGTTCTACCCACCGGGTTAGTAAGTCACTGATTATCTATTCCCTGGTCTCTGACCTGTCCCCTCCCTCCCACCCTGAGCTCTTGTAATATCAAACTAACCGAGGTATCATAATACAAATGTCAGGGTATCATAATACAGATCTCTGCATTATGGTTCATATGGTTTGCAGGTGCCAATCCTACCTCTCCTACTACCAGGGTCTAGGTGAAGGAGTAATGAATAATGAGGCTCTCCCATTTCCCCTAGGTTCTTTTTTCTCCCCAGTCACTTGCTCTCTTACACTCCAGATGCCTCTTCCCCAGGCTCCTCCCCACATCCCAAGCTTCCCTGTCCTCTCAAACTTTTGCCTGCTCACCAGTGATGGTAATCTTGGCTGACCATTTAGAGGTGCCATCCAGGACACTCTGCTTCACTGTTTTCATCTGCTGCACATGGGCAACTTTGCTCACTGCGAAGACATCCCTGATAACTTCAAAGATCTCTGGCTTATTTCGCTCTCGGATCTTCATGCGGTCCTTCATGGCCATGATGATGTTCTGTGTCCGGTCCTCAGCCCCATGTTTAGAGCTCTTTTCTGCAGCCCCTGAAGGATGGCCAGACAGAAAGCAGGGTTAACCCACAGGCCACCTACTAGACCAAGATTAAAATGAGGAGTGGATGTGTAACAGTGGGAGAAGCTTAGGTAGACTGGGATATCACTGGGGCCTGCTGCTTGGCCAGTGGGGTCTGCAACTAAAAGGGCAGCAAAATCTTGATAATTGTGATGGAGGTTCATATACTATTTATTTTATTTAGATACGTATAGAAATTTTTCACCAACTCTCCAACTAAAAATAACACCAACAGGTGTTTCAGTTATCAGGGAAGGGTGGTGGGTGAGCCTAACTCCACCAGTTTCATCCATAACCGCCAAGCTTGATAAAAATCTCAGAACTCATCATGGTGCACAGTTGGACTCTGCCTTATGGTTCCCATGTGATATGGTAAGAAAAGTATGGCCTTTGGTGTCAGATAAACTTGGGTTCAAGTCCTGGCTCTAAGATTCCTAGCTTGGTGAACTAGTTTCCCCCCACCCCCCACTCCACCAAAGGCAGATAATGGTATTTATTTCTCAGGGTTTAATAAGCATTATATTGAACAGTTTATATAAAACATCTAGCCCAGTACCTGCTGGCATCCAGAAGGTACTCAATAAATGGTCATTATTAATTGTTTCCCTTTTCCTACCATAACCCTTAAAGTTTTCATTACTATGGCTTGGCTATGGGTAACACCTGGAAGTCCTGGACAAGGGGAGCATGCTTTCCTACCTCCCCCACCCCTGCTCTTCCTGGAACCCAGTCACAGTGAGTGCCTGACTAGCAGGGAGGGAGCAGGGAGATAGGTGCTTCGGGCAATACCACCTCCTCTGACAGGAACCAGTTGCATTTCCTATTCCCATTCTCACCACTCCCTCATGACAAGCTATATATATATATCTTGGCCTTGGAAGTCTGGCACACACCTCGTGGACCAAACAGACTCCATCTATTTGAAATTTCTATACCTAGCACTGTTGTCTAAAAGCCCAATCTACAATCAAGGAGTAAATGCTTCCTTTCCTGAATTCTACCATTTAGAATGTAGGAACTTCCTCTGTGGAGCCTGGAACCTCACAGAACTTACTCTTTTCTCATTAGTTTCAGTCTCCGATTAAGCATGTTCTAGTTATTTAGGCAATAAGGCTACTGTGGTGCATATGCTACTCAAGCTTACCCTCTAGGATCAAATGAATCCTGGAAGAGAGTCCAGCTCCATCAGAAGACTACAGAAAGCTCAAAGAATTTCTCCTAAAGGTGCTTAAGAGGGTACTATAAGACTTGTTATTTGGAAAGCCAACACTCCTTGACTCTGTACTTTACGTTCTCTGAAAAAGAGCTTCAGAATCAAAAGGACTGGAGGAATGGTAATTAACCATCCTCGATCTCCACTGCAGACTATTTTGGAGAGGCCCTGTGCCCCCACTCCCCAGCCCTTACCCCACAGGGGCACTCACGCTGCAGGCAGTCGGCGTTGAGCAGGTCCTGGCACTTTTCATGACACTTGACCCCACACTGGCTGCAGCGCATACCATGCCGGGCAATGCCCCAGAGCAGGCCTTCACACTCATAGCAGTAGGTTGGGGTGGTGGCTGTCCAGAACTCAAAGTTGTGGGGTGTGGTACACGAAATGGGGTAGATTAAAGCCTGGAGGGTTTTCTTATACACATGGGATTTCTTTTTTTTAAGAGAGAGGAAGAGAGTGAGAAAGAGAGAATCTCCCCACCCCCCCCCCAGTCTGGCCTTCGATTCTCTTAATACTTAGTTGTGTATGTGGTACAGGGGTTTGAACTCAGGTCCTCATGTCCTCATGCACGCCAAGCAAGTGCTCTAACCACTGAGCAACCCTCCAGCCCCCTACACATGGGATTTCTGAAAGACATATACCCCATCACCCACCAGTGACTTGAGGATTCTGCTAGGAGATGCCAGAACAGAAACCTTTGGAACAATCAGGACCTTGGTTTTTTCCTGATAGTGAGGGAGACACACTAGTCTGGCCCAGCCCACAGACCAGCCTGGCAGAAAGAAGCCCCAAATATAGTGTGTTCTTTGTCATCTAACACAGGTTAGAACTGATGCTGGATCTGAGCCTTATCTAAATATTCATGCTTTCTAGGGAAACAGAAGGTACTAGGCCCACCATAAAACCCTGAGTTCAGTGGTCCCCTTCAACTCTGGTGTGGAATTTTGTCTCTCCCAGTGTATAAAACTGAGACCTGTTGCTATCAATCTGTTTCATCAATGGTATGTGTCCTATACTCTTGAATTCCCAGTTAGTACAGCCATAGAGATGATAACTAGTCCCGAGGCAGTGAACTCCTGAAAGCCACTGCGTCACTTACCAGCTCTTCATCCTTGAGAGAGGTACGTGTAGCCATTGCAGAAGTAATCCCTGCCTTCCGGGACTGGACCAGTGACTATGAGAAAAGACTTGCTGTCAGCCCTGGGTCATTACCAAGGACTGGCAAAGTCTGAGGGAAGGAGCTTCAGTAATCAAAGTTACTTGTCTATCACTCCATTCTGTTTTCAATGTCACTCTCAGGTACTGCCACAGGGTAACAGGTAACAAATGTCTCAGGTTCAGATTTTAGAACAGCACCTCCTTCAGGGCCTCTACAATCAAAAGGACTTCTCCTCATCTCATTATTCTTAGGTGTCTTACCCCACAGAAGCTCCTTGTTCACATGATGGCAAAGTAAAATGAAAAGCTTGGAGTGACAGTAGCAAACAAGTCATAAGCACAAGAAAGAGACACAGCCCTGTCAGTCACATTCAATAACTACCACTAGAAAAAAATGATTCTAACCCCTGTTCCCCAGTACCTCCCCCTGCCCAATCCCTGGGGGACAATAGAGGCCAGTGGCCCAAATGAGCAGGGCACGCAGCAAATGAAAAGGCAATGTAATCTCAGTCAAATAAAGCAAGGCAGGGACTTATTCTGAAACCCAGGGCTGCTCTGATCTTTAGTAGAGGAATCCCTTGAATCCAAGATTTAGGGGCAGCTACTGGAAAGACACATGGTTTCCTTAAGGCAGTGGACATTGGGGAGACAGAGTTATTATTCAGCCTAAGCAGAAGATAACTGGGAGGGGCTCAAGTGATTTGGGATGTGAACTCTTAGAGGACAGGGAGGGGCTCTGGAGACACTCACCATAGCCTGCACGGAGGAAAGCAGAGAAAGGAACAACATGATGTTAAAGCCCCCAAGGGCATGAATACTTTCAGAGGCAACTGAGAGATTCTGCCCTATAGTACAAAGTAGGAAACAAGTTCCATCCCTGTCTATCTCTATCCAGTTCAACCCAGAGAGCTGGTCAGGGCCTAGGGCTTAGAACTTCTACTCTAAGGAGAGTTCTGCCATAAAATGAGGTACATTTTATGGCACACATATAAGACAGAGGAGAGAAAATGAGACATGAACTAAATATTTGCTAGTGGGTAAAGAAGGAACAGAGGATGACAAAAAAGAAAAGAAGTAAAAAGATGAGATGGGAGAAAATAAAGTAGGGAGGATAGTAATAAAGAAGAGATGATATCAGAATTTATCTTCAATCAGCTAGATGGTGAAAGAAAAGGTACATTGAAAAGGAGGAAAAACAAGATACACAAATTGCAGAAAATAAGGGAAATAAAGAAACAAAGAAGAGAAAATGTCAAATGACACTTCTATTCATCTAGCAAAGGAGGAAGAACAAAAGGGAGAAAAAGCAGAGAATGGAGAAGAAAGAAGGAGTGGACAGAAAAACAGAACGGATAGAAAAAGCAGAAAAAAGAAGAAATTGAGGCAGAAAATGGTAATAAGAAAAGGGTTCAGATCTTACTGAACCTGAACCCTTATACTTTGTATCTGGCTTTAGAACTTGGACTCTGAGACAGCCTGGACCCCACTCTACCCTGGTAACCCACAGACTATAGAAAATTTCTTGAGTTGATCCTGCCTCAGAAGGTATGATGTGGAATGGAAGTTTCTGATTATCCTAGAGGTCCTGAGATCAGTTTTAAATCCTGTCTGTTGTGACTCAATCCCACAAATGTTTATCACTGCCTTTCAACACTAGACATCAGGTTAAAAGAGATAATCTAGAAAGTTTATGCCTCAGGAAGATGTTCATTTGACCTCCAGAAAGCTTCAGTCATGCTTATCACACACCAAGCTCAACAATTTAGATCAAGGGCTACAGGCAGTTTCCAACCCAGGTCATCAAAGAAGGCTGTAAAGATGCCTAGAGTATTCAAAAACCTTTTAAAGGGAAACTTCAAAGTCCAGCTCTGAGGACCCAAACCACAAATGTTCCAGGTAGGAGCTTAACCTATTGATGTGCCCAGAGCTCTATAGAGTGAGGTAGAACAAAATCCCACTTAAGCTATCAATAAGTCTCAGAAAGGGTTTGTTTTATTTTGTTTTTTTAAAGAGAGAATGAGAGTGGAAGGAAAAAAACCCCAATTTTAACTGTTTTTTCATCTGGTTTTTGTTTTTCCAACACTTAGTTGCGTTTGTGGTGCTGGGGTTCAAACCTGGGTCCTCATGCATGCCAGGCAAGCACTATAGTGATCAGTCATTTCTCCAGCCCCCTCAGGAAGTTTTATTTATTTATTTTTTTCAGAGACAGAGAGAGATTTTGAGGGAGAGAGGGGGAGAGGGAGAGAGAGAGAAAGCAGAAATTAACTCTATTTTATTTATTTATTCATCTGGCCTTTGTTTCTCTGACCCTTAGTTGTATATGTGGTGCTGAAGTTCAAACCCAGGCCTTTGTACATACCATGCAAGCGCTCCAACCACTGAGCCACTGCTCCAGCCACCCCCCTCAGAAAGGATTTAAATGACTGATCATCAGACCAATGATGACCTGGTCTGGAACACAAATGGACCACTTCCAATCCTGACATCTTGCTACGACCTAATGAAGAACACCCCAAAACTACTCCTTAAGTTTGTACAGGAGTCTTTACTCACCAGATCACTGACAAGTGGCAATGGCTTCTTTCTGCGGAGGTCTGGCATGCTGTCGATGCCATAGAGCCCTCCAGCTGGCCTGAGGAGAGAAGAAAATATGTTAGGACCTTTAGTCCTGCCTTGAGTTACTGGCAGGTACAGAGTTCCATTCTCTTGATCTCCTCTCCCCGGAGAAAGATGAACTAACCTCCCTCTTGTGCCTTTGAGAAGGTGAGGGAAGACAGTGAAGGAAATGAAGCCTTGGGATGAGCAACAGAATCAGTTCTCAGAATGTCCGTAAGTGTCTCCTGAGGTTTTAATCAATGACTGAGAGCTCCTTTATCCTACTAGGATATTTTGAGATACTTCTTTTTATTTGAAGGCACTTGAGCTTCAGAAAGCAAGGTAAGAACTGGTGGTCAAGAGGGCTCCTGCTCACATGCAGGTCAGAGACACTATTCCCCAAAGATAACTCTTATTTCTACAGGATGGGCCTACTGCCAAGGTGAGCAAGACTACCAAACACTGACATATAGAAGGGGACCTTCTCTATCCAAGAGTAAATGACTCACCTGAAGAAAAGGGTCTCCATGGAGAAAAAAGCCCTCGTAATCAAATGGAGATAGGGGGGGTAGGCAGTGGGAAAGTCCATTTAGGAAGAAAATAGCAAAGACACTCAGAGTCTGGCACAGTCCTATGGACACATTAACAGAGCCTAGAAAAAATTATAGTTAGAGGAGCTGGAAATTTCTAAAACTTTTATACCTCATTATACATTTTAATTTTGTTGTTTGTTCTTCTGTAATAAAATGAGGAAGATGCCAGCAGAACATCAATCTTAGTTCCACTTCCACAAACTCCCTATGTGTCTTCTGCCAATATTCCTTCCTATCTTTGGGTCTTGGTGTCACTTCTATAAAGTGAGGTAAATAGGTTAAAAAAAAAAATCTCTCTGGACTTTTGGATGCTGGAACGCTGATCCTTTTATTTCTTTCTTTCTTTCTTTCTTTCTTTTTTTTTTTTTAAGAGAGCAGGGCAGTGAGAGAGAGAAAAAGAGAGTGTCAATTTTATTTGGTTTTTCATATGGCTTTCGTTACTCGGATACTTCATTGTGTATATGGTGCTGAGGTTTGAACCTGTGTCCTTACACATGCCAAGAAGTGCGTAACTGCTGAGCCACCACTCCAGCCCATGGAACTCTGATCCTTAATGAAAAGAACTCATGTACCAAGCTTCAATGAGAGCAACAGGGTGGGGAAGGCAGGGAAGCTGGGCTAGATACAACAGGTGGTCTAAAAAGAGAAGTCCCAGAAGAACAAGCTGGACCTTCAAGCAATATAGGCAAACTAGAGCTACAAAATAGGTCAAGACCAGGAGCTGGAACAGTGGACTCAAGATGTTAATTTCCAGTTAACTAGTTCCCTGGGTATAAGCAGTGAACTTTGTCCTTAATGAGATTAATGAAGGGAAGTTCCATACTTGTGACAACTTCTACAGATTAAAATGAAGGAAAGAGAGGAAGACAAAAGGGGATTATTTAGAAAACCTTTATATGGCTCCATTTAAACACAGTTTGGAAATTCCATTGATATGTGAACATTTTTAAATTATTAGAAAGACCAAAGCTCACTGAAGAAATAACTGGTGCCACAAGTTTATAGCTAATTCTAAAAATAATATAACTTAAGCCAAGAAGTTTTACAACATAAATGATCTTTTGAAAATGAAGAAAGGGGTAGCTCATTTACTGATTGACTCTTGATTTTTAAAAGACCAATCACAAAATAACAAATATGTACAAATGCAGTAGAAGACTGGAGATGTAGCTCAGTAGTAGAGAACCTGCCTAGCATATGTGAGACCTGGGTTTGATCACCAGCAGTGCAATTATATATAAAAGAAAGTACTAGAAAACTTTATGATCTGATGTTCTTCCCGACACTGTCCACAAGAAAAAGGAGATGGTAACTGAGAATTTTGATGTCAGAAGACTGTGGAGTAAAGAGAGAAGGAAGGTCAGAAAACTAATTGGCAGTGCATGTGGGAGAGAGGAAGGCCCGGGGAGGCACTTAAACTCTTCTTTCTCCTAGACCAGTCAGTCAGTAACAGGCAGCAGTCCAGCAGCTCAAAATGACTCTGGTACAATCACATGGATCTGAAACTTCCACACAAGAAGCACAGACAACACACAAAGAGCTCAGAGGGATGCAACTTAGTCTTGAGTACAGTGGAGTGGAATAAGTAGGTGACATACAGCTGAAGCCGAGGAAGTACTCTAAACAGCAATGAAATGGAAAGAAAGTGTTTCCAAATGCTGCATTTTTTTTTTCCTAATGTCCTCATTCTTTTACCTAAAAAGTATATTGACGCTGATTCAATAGATCAGAAAGCACAGAGGCAAGGATGGGAGAGTCCCAAAGCTCCCTCCTCTGTCCCAGGGAATTCACTGCAAAGCTCCCTTTTCTGCCATTAAGAGTTGTTAGTTCTCTTTCTGTCCCAGAGAACCAATCTACAGTGGAGACTTTTCCCTTCCCAGGGTACAGCTTATGGAACTATCTCCACTGTTTCCCAGGAGAAAAGCTAAAAGCAGAGAGAGGCAGGATACAACCAATCCACAGAAAACTTGGAGGGAACCACTTACCCTTCTGGAAGCCACTGAGGCAGAGAGGGGTCACCATCATCTGGAATCTTTTAAAAGAGAGAAAAACATTAGTTCCTGGGAAAGATGGAAACTGTAGGCTGGGCAGTAAACAGAGTAGGTCACATTTAACACGTGATGATACAGACAGTCCGATTCTAAGCCAATACCCTATCATACAAGGCAACAAGCAGGCTGAATGGAAAAGATACAAGTCCAAGCCCATTGAAGCCTCAGGGCTAAGGTCTACTGGGAATGTGACAGCTTCCAGAACTCATATCCCCTTTATATAAAGTCACTGGTACAGACAGCAGTAAGCCATGCCCAACAGAAGGACCTTCTTAGGCTTCCAGGTATCACCAAAGCAAAAGGACAACTTCACACAGAGTTGAGTCATTTTCTAGCTACATTCCTAAGCTCTTCTGCCTATCCCAGAAGCCAACCTGGTCTTTCTGGATCCCCATCTCAGCTTGTGATATGACAGTTCAGGCTCTCTGAAGCCCTATCTCACTGATATTGAGTATTCAAGTATAGCGAAAGCCCAGGGCAGATTAGACACCTGGGTTATCATTCTTGTGAATTTTATAGGCCCTAAAATGCAAAATTAAAAATTGAGGTATCAAATAATTCCAGGAATAAATAGCTGAAAAGGTTTCCATACCAAAAAACAAACAAACAAACACAACCCACACACCAAAAACAAACCCAAGCCCAAAGTCGTTTAAGCAGTGTAGAGAAAAGACAGTTCCAAAGCTGCTAGGAATCTCCAGAGACTCAATGGTATATGATTTTCTGGCACAAAAAATCTTGTGCTACCAGGTCTGGGGCTTCTTTGCCTATTCTTGTTTCCCTCACCCCAACAACTTCCCTTCCTCCCAACTTCCCTGGAGTTAAACAAGTTCCAGAGGAAGGCAGAAGTAAGCTGATTAATTTTGGATGGGGTAAAGGGTGAGGTGGGTGGGTATGTTTGGGGAGAGCTAAAGGAGGAAGAAGTTATGGATAGAATGAGGCAAGACATAACTGAATAGGGGAAGACATGGGAGAGCTAACAGGTGATGGAAAAGTAAGCAAGTATTACCCTGGATTAGCAGTAGGCTCAGAGGGACTTTGAATTTAGGATAGTTCTCAGTAAGATGCTTCTCAGGTTGTCTGTGCTTTAAACCAAGCTTATCTGCCTACTGTGCATGCCCATTCCACCTCCGCTGCCTATCCTGAATTGGGGGGTGGGATGATACTGGTAATAGGAGGCTCAGGCCAAACAGGCAGCCCGAAGTGGCTGAAGCAGACAATGGGTATAAGAGATGAAACAAAAGCAGGTGGAAAATAATGATTGCTCCTAAGGTTGCTTGGGGGCAAGGGCAGAAGGTGGGGATTAAGCCAGTCCTCCCCTAAAACCCCAGATCTTACCAGCAGAACTTATCTTCCCTTTGAAAAGAGCTGCTATACTGAGCAGACTCTTTTTTCCTTTTTAATTCCCAGAATTAAATATTTGCCAGAACTACTAGACTTAAGAAAATAAAGTCACAAGAAGTCTTTGGAAGCCAGGCCCAAATCATGCACATTTCCTGTGCTCAGAGGGTACAAGAGTCTACAGAAACACACAACATGCACACACAGCACACTGAAGAAAGGAAGAGAGCGGGAGGAGGTCTAGACAAAGTAGTTATAGGAGGTATATTCACAGATACAACCAGAATCTGAAGGAAACACAAGGTGGGCATGAATCCTGAGGTTATGGTTTCAGAACATGTGCACAAACGCATCTGAGAAAGACCCACAGTGTTCACTAGGACCCAAGTAACAGGCAAAGCAAAATCTCATTAAATTCAAAGCCAGTGCTGACAAAAACAGAGCATTAGTATATACTACAGATTCACAAGGCTTCAGGGACCCACACAACAGCCTACTGAAGCTTGTGCTCTTGGAGAGGCAAGGAAACCTGCTCAGAAGCACAAAGCATGTTCATCCTTAGGGCCCCAAGAAAAGGCACAAAATGCCTGTGGCAACTTCAGCTCTCTCTCAAATACAAAGTATGCGTGCATGCTGGGCTCAGCCAGGGTTTATAGCATTTGCCAGCATTTGCAGCAACAGGCAACAAAGGACCATACACTGTGTAGATTAGCAAAAGATGACAATCAGTGTCTAGTGAAATCAGTACAAGTGTAAGCACACACATGCTACACTGAATGTGCACCTGTGCCAGTGCGCACACATACATTCTCCCACTGCATTCCAGGGGTGTCAACAGTAGCACACATAGCATGAAGCATGCACCACACTTCTCTCTGGAAAAACAGACCACCTGCAAGAGCCACAGCTCAGAGGCACAGATCGTGCACACACACAGTACTCAGAGGGCAGGGAAGAGAATAGACAACAATAAACGACCCAAAGGGCCAGAGGCACAACCTGAAGGGCTTCACGCTTTCCTTCTGCAAGGAGAGAAACAGCAAAGGGGTGGGGGTGGGGGACAGAAAGGTTAGTATATTCATTCCTATAGCAGGAAACCTAAATAAAATGCCAGTTAGTCCTGAGGAGCATAGAGGAGATAGAAAAGGCCTCTGGATTCTTGGATAGGTCACAGAGCTCAGGCGATAGGTTCCCAGAATTTTTACCCCTGTGTTTGCTGTCCTTTGATGTTTGTTTATTTACTTATAGTGGGGGGTACTAGGGATTTAAACACAGAAGCAATTTACCATTGACCAACATACTCAGCCCTTTTTATTTTGAGACAGGGTCTAAGTTGCTTAGGGCCTCAAAAGTTACTGAGGTTGGCCTTGAATTTGCGATCTTCTTGTCTCAGCCTCCCAAGCTGCTGGATTACAAGCATATACCACTGTGCCCAGCTTGGCCTCCGAGTTTTAGTTTGAACATCCTAGAGGCTACTTAAAACAAACAACAAAGTCTGCCTGAGGATTCCACTAGCCATTTTCCCCACTGCAAAATGCTCTGCATTGAGGGTGAGGCCTACCAGGGTCACCGAGGACCACTCCAACACACTATCTGAGATACTGAACCCTCTAAAGACACGTGCGCTTACTCTGGATCTAGAATAAAGTCCTCAAACCCTAAAGGTATGATGGCTGAGCCCTTTCCATTTTATAATGCAAGCTTAGCCTTGTGTTTGTCCATTAAGCCATAGCCTGTTTTCCTAGACCCTAAATTAAGATAGGACAATGTAAGGCCTGGAGTCAAGGTCAGATAGGATGCTGAATGGGTAGAGTCCCTAGAGTATCAACTGCATATTGCCCTCACAAAAGTTGTAGTAATCAGGATAATAAAATCATGAATACATCCTAGGCCTAGTTTTTTTTTTTTTATCAAATCCAGAACAATACTTGTGTGTGTGTGTGTGTGCGCGCGCGTGCAAATGCGCACCACTGATTAAACTCAGGGGCACTTTATCACAGAACTACATCCATCCCCAGTCCTTCACATTTTTATTTTGAGACAGAGCCTTGCTAAGTTGCTTAGGGCCTTGCTAAGTTGCGGAGGAAGGTCTCAAACCTGTGATCCTCCTGAGTTGGTGGAATTAAAGGCATGCTCCACTATGCCCAGCCCAGAACAATACCTTCAAAGGAAAAGGACCTTTTCAGAAGGACCCAAACAAACAAAAAGTGGAAACAAATAATGTCCAAAGATTACTCCCTTTCTATTCAACAGAGACTATGGTGCCCTCTAGGCCACACATGGACAAGCCCATAGGCTGCCTGCTCTAAGGACACTGTACATATTAAGATTTGTAAGATTGCTCTCTAATCCTGAGTCATTCATACTCAAAAGTGTAATTTGGGAGACAACTGCAACCAGAATGCTCCTAAGTTGGTACAGCCTTGGTTTCTAGCCTGAGCAGAGATGCAGGAAAAGGTTCTTCCTTGTTTTGGGTATTTGGTCACCTAACCTTTTCTTGAGAGCTTTCTTATGATGTGTATATAAGCCCCTTATGAGCATTCTGCAGAGGGCAGGTATGTAGGTGAATACATTCTAGAGATTTTTCCAAGTCTATCTACTTTGCTCTGTTCCCACCAGGCTTTGCACTGGTGTTCGCCAGCCGGGAACCCCTGAGGGTGTGAGGGTACTCTGCTCTTCTGGCCTCACTGCCCAGGTGGTAGCATTGGCCCTTCTTACTGACAGAATCAGGGTGAGATCTGAGGAGATTCTTTGGGATGACTGAAGTACTCCTGTCTTACTTCTGTCCTATGCATCACATTCTAGTGCCAACAACTTGGAACAGCAAGTACACTGCACATGCTAGCTTTGGACAATAGTAGTATGGCATGTGACTCCAAAAGCACATGAAACATAAGCAAACAGACTAGGACACTCCCCATTCTGTCTGAACATTTATCATTAAGTGCCAGTGGCTAATGTAGAGAGACAATGGAAACAAAAAGATGAATGCAACAGAGTCCATCAGCTGAGAGTGGACAGGGCTGGTTCACCCAGCCAAACCTATATGGGACTTCCTCCAACAAAAGACTCTAGAATATGTCCAAATTAACACAGGTAACTCCTGAAAGGAATGACAGCAGCAAATAAAATAGTGTTGCAGAGTAAAAAGTGTTCTCCATGACTTGCGTTGACCTTGGATAGGGAACTTGAACCATATGATCCCTCCCATTGTTCCTACTTCTTCTTGTTGCATGGTGCTTTAATTTTTGACTGTAACCATCTGAACATTCTCTTGACAGCTTTTTCTGTTGAAGCAATGTCTTATAACACTATGCACCGGGTGGGTGAGAAAAAGAATCTGAACATGATTCTTAAGAGTTTCATCATCTGTAATGTTTTCTTTGTGAATGGAAGTCTCTGAGCAGAACTCTTTAAGACAAACAAAACTTTTCAAACTAGGCACAGTGGTGCATGCCTGTAATCCCAGCTATTTGGGAGGCTGAGGCAGGAGCATCGCAAGTTTAAGGCCAAAGAGAACAACTTAGTAAGACCCTGTCTCAAAATAAAATGTCATATGATTCCACTTATATGAGGTTTAGAGCAATCAAATTCAGAGACATAAAGTAGAGTTATGGTTGTCTGGGAATGGGGGAGATGGCCAATTAGTATTTAATGGGTACAGAGTTTTAGATGAAAAGTTCAGGACATGGATAGTGGTGATAGTTGTACAACAATGTGAATGTACATAATGCCACTAAACTCTACATTTAAAAATGGTTAAAATGATAAATTTTCTAGGTGTGGTGCACATGCCTGTAATCCCACCAACCCTGGGTGTCGGGGAAGTTGAGGCAGGAGGATTACAAATTTGAAGCCAGTAACTTAACAAGGTCCTAAGCAACTTAGTGAGGCTCTGTCTCAAAATAAAAAATACTGGGGATGTGGCTTGGTGATTAAGCATCCTTGGGTTCAATCCCTGGTACTCCCCCCAAAAAAGATAAATTTGACACACATACTTTAATTATTCAGTTTTTTAAAAAACAAAGCAATAAAAAAACTTTTATACTTCCAAGGACAAAAATCAAGAAAAGTGAAAAAATAGTCCATAAAATCAGAGAGAATATTTACACATAATATATCTAGCAAGGGACTTACATCGAGTATATATAAAGAACCTTTACAACTTAACGAAAAGACAAAACAATTTAAAAATGGGCAAAGAACCTGAATAGACATTACTTCAGAGAAAAATTAAAACGGACACTACAAAACATTAAAATTAGGCACTACAGAAATGCAAACCAAAACCATGATGAGATACCACTCCATACCTACTAAGATGGCTAAAAGACAGGTAAAAAATACAAAGTGCCACCAATGATAAAGAGAATTTAGAAACTCATGTGTTGCTGATGGGAATGTACAATAACAATTATTTTGGGAGACAGTATGGTAGTTCCTCAAAATATTAAACACAGAGTTACTACATATGACCCATTGATCCTACTTCTGGGTAAATGCCCAAGAGAACTGAAAACATGTACACACAAAAACTAGTACATAAATGTTAATAGCATCAGTATTCATAAGAACCAAAAAGTGGTAACAATCCTCCAAATGATTATCAACTACATATAAACAAAATATCTATTCAAAGAACTATTTCAGCCACAAAAAGTAGATGAAGTACTGATATACGTTATAACACTGCTGAATCTTATGAACATTACACTAAGTGAAAGAAGCTGGACATAAAATACCACATATTGTATGAATCCATTTATAGTAAAGTGCACAAAATACAAATCCATAGAAACAGAGTAGACTAGTGGTTGTCAGAGACTGAGGGAAGGGGATTGGGGAGTGACCATTAAAGGGAGAGGGGTTTCTCACTGGGTGATATAACATTCCTATATTAGATGGTGCTAAAGGTTGCATAACTATGCAAATATAAATAAAAAAACAGTTGGCTGTCCTTTTAAAAATGGGGTTATAGGGGGCTGGAGCAGTGGCTCAGCAGTTACAGCGCTTGCCTGGCAGGTGCGAGTACGTGAGTTCAAATCCCAGCATCCATATACACAACGAAGTCTCAGAGCAATGAAGGCCACATGAAAAACTGAATAAAAAATTGTTTCTCTCTTTCTCTCTCTCTCTTACTGTCCCTCCTCTTTTAAAAAAAAATGGGATTATAAGAGCAAATTTTATGGTATGTGAACTTTAACTCATTAAAGGTGTTATAATAAAAAGGACATTACCAATTGTGTCAAGTTGCAGATTGAGTGCTTAAGAGGACTGAAAATGAACCCCTAAGGTTGGCAATATGATGGTCATCTGGTGGCCTTGACCAAAAGCTATTCTGGTGGAATGGTAGGAATGGAAAGAACTGGATTTTATGTAATGCACATTTCTAGTGCTGGGCACACAGAAAAGGAAAAAAAATGAAAAATAAGAATTCAAACTAATGATAAGCTACAACTAGCAGGCTTGGGCCCTAAAAGGTCACAAGCAGTGGAGAAAGCTGATTTATCAAATTTTCATCATGGTTGTAGCCACTGCAATACTGAATCAGTTAACTAGGTTAGAGAAACTGTTCTAGTTAAATCCAGAAAAAGAGTATGTTATTGAGAGCCTGGCCTGTGCACTTAACTCTGCTCTATGTAACAGTGCTAGATTAGACCTGGACCCAGCATGAAAGGGATAGTGCCACTCTCTGGCACTCCCTCCAGATCTTCCTCTGTAGATCTCAGGTAGGTTGGGTCTTGGTCCAATACCATGGCTTGCTTTCTTTTTAATTTTTAAAAAATCTTATTTATTTATTTATTTTATTTATTTTCAGTAGTGGGTATTGAACCCAGGGGTGCTCTACCACTGAGTCCAGCCCTTTTTATTTAATTTTCAGGCAAGGTCATGTTAGTTGCCAAGGTTGGTCTCAAACTTGAGATCCTCCCGCCTCAAACTCAGCCTCCTGAGTTGATGGTATTACAGGCATGAACCACCAGGCCCAACCTGGCTTACTTTCTTATTGGTACTTCACAAAATCTCCTTTTCATCATTACCACTGCTGTCACCACCTGCTTACCTGAGGTACCATGAGCTCCTGCATCACCTAACAGGATGTCAGGCCCAAAGGGAACTTCACAAGCTGAAGAGTCAGGCACATGGGTCATTAGTGCTCATGCTAATATCAGCTCCCACCAAACTTTAAGGGGTCGGTAAGGAAGTACTGCTTTGACAATATTTGCTTTTATTGCTGCTATAATGAAATAATTTCTAAACACCCAAAGAGAAGAAAAATAGGCTACAACGTTAAGAGGAGAGAGAGATCTCTTATAGCAGGGGAATTATATAAAGCTTCCTGGAAGAGGTGATATTTTGACTGTTGTGTTGAAGAATGAATAACTTCTGCTAGGCTGAAATGATGAACATAGTATCCTAGGTTAGAAGGAAGCATATATCTGTGCATATGCTGAGAACAGAAAGAGCAAAGCAAATCTGTAAGCCAGCAAAATTTTCTTTTGGGTGCTGTATAGTGGGATAATGGGAGATAAGCCTGGAACTGTACACATCAATAGTAGTAACTTTGAATGCCAAGTGAAGGAATTTAGACTTTTTTTGATTAGTAATAAGGAGCAGCTCTAGAGATATTTGAAAGGAGAGTGGCATGATTTTTATTTTTTTCATTTTTTGAATATAATTTTATAACAGGATTATATTTATATGACTTAATAGCATCTAAAATATATAAGAGGATGCACAGTAAAAAATCTCCATTCCATCTCATTTGTTTTTGTTCCTCTAATACCTTTCCCCATGGACAACCATGCACAGTCACACACCGCATAATGTCATTTCAGTTAATAAATGATGGTACATACCACACAGCCCTGGTGTACAGTAAGGCTTGTGTAAGAACACTGATGTTCACACTATGACAATCGACTAACGAGTTTCTCAGAATGTATTCCTGTTGTTAAGTGATGCATGACTATAAGTTTCTTATATATCTTTCCTTAGATATTCTATATACTACAAGCAGACACTATGGGGGTGTGTGCATTCTTTCCTTCCCCTTTTTATACAAATGAAAGCATCTTATACATACTGTTCTGCACTATGCTTTTTCATATCAAGACACCTTAGATACATTTTCATTTGAATCAGGAGCTCTCTCATTCCTGTTATAGCTATATGATACTGTATTCCATTGTTTGGATATGCCAATAATTGATTCAATCAGTATTTAATAAACATTTAGGTTGTTCTGAATCCTTAGCATTAAAAACAATGCTTTAAAAATATACTTGTACATACGTCACTTCCACAAGTGAAAATATATCTGCAGGATAAATACCTGGAAATGGGGCTGAGGGCTTAAAGGGTACATATATTTGTAATGCTGATGAATTTTAGCCATTGCTTTCCTTAGAGGTTATACCAATTTACACTCCCATCCTACCAGCACTGCACGCGTATCTGTTCCCTCACAGCTTTGCCAATACAATACGCCTCATACTTTTAATTTTTCTTTAGGAAAATTAATCAGGTTATATGCAAAATAGGAAAACTCCATTTACATTTAAAACTGGATGAATACAGCATATGCTCTTTGGTTAAATTTAATTTTGATTGGAAGAAGAAATTTTAAAGCAACATCTCTCTATACTGTCTATTAAAAAAGAAAGTTCTCTCATTTCCTGTAGTCAAAAAGCATTCCAGTCTCTAGTTCTCAGGTAAGCAACCTCTAGCTGGAGGAGGAGGAAAGCGAACTACGGAGGGCAGCAGGGCCCTTGCACAGGGTCAGAATTATAAGCAGCTCCTGGCTGTTTAAGTGTGTCTCTATGTTGTACGGTTCTGTGTTGTAAGGATGGTACTTAGAAAATGGCAGGTTGGAGTAGGGAAACTCTCACAGTGACCTATGTGATAGAGAAGCCCTACTGGGTGCTGAAATGGCAATCTTATCTCAATCAGAAAACCATGGAGAATACTTTCAAGATACAATACAGGATTATTTCTCTGCCCTTCCTATGAGCAAATATGCATCATCCCCTACACTTACTTCCCACTCCCACATCTACTTTACACCTGACCATCCTAAAAGTCCTACAGTTGCACACTATTTCTGCCTGGATGTTCCTCCTTTTGCAAGGGTACTTACTATAGTTCTTCCCAATAGACTAGACACTCCCTAAGGACAGAAACTTACTTTCGGTTGCTTCAGAAACCTTTTTCACTCCAGTTCTCACATAATTAGTTTAAAGTCTGTACTCCAGTCATTTAGACCCATTTAAGCTGTGGACCTCCCCATCACTTTGTGAAACCCAACACCACTCTAGACCCCATGCTGTCCAGATGGATCCATATGGAACCAGCAGGGAACTTATTACATAGGACTTAGAATACCTGAGCATATGTCTTCTACTGAGAGATGATTTGCCTTCTGTACTAGCTTGAGCAAAAGTTTTTTCTGTCTCAGTCTTTTTTCTCTTAGAACATTTTTAAAATTGTTGATGCACTTGTTGAGGTAAATGGTCTCTGTACACACTTGCTCTAGGCTTAGTCGGTCTTGCTTGGAAGATTCAGGCCAGGAACAAGTTTCACTTCCCACACATGGGGCCAGAGCAATACTGGGCAATGAATAAGCAAGAGGTGAATTATTAGAAGCAAGAGAGAAGTTGCTTGGGTCTTGAGGGGTTTGGTCTCCCTGTGCAGAGATGCCCACTCCTCCAGAGATCATACTGAGCAAACTTTCACTACCCTGACTCCCAGGGCTCTCCATGGAGCAATCTTGGGCATACCCTGCATTCATTGCTCCAAGAAGTCGATCACTGTTCTCTGATTGGGAACCACTCTCATGGCTTTCCAGATCCTCAGGACTGATGGACCCACTGTTCTCCAGCTTCTGAAATACCCCCTGTAGAGCTGAACGAAAGTGATGAATTGCTCGGCCCAGTTTAGTTGTGTGAAACTTGATTTCTACATCTTCGTCTTCCTGGGAGCCACCCAGAATGCAAGAGGACTTGTCAAGGACATCCTTAAGGACCTGAGCAGCACATTCCTCCTCTTCGTTCAGGTCAATATGAACCATATTACGGAAAGTTTCAGGGCCTATGATCATTTCCTCCATCATGCTGTCAGAACTCAGAGTTGGAAACCTTCTGGACTTGTCTGCCAAAAGGTCCTCTAGCTGCTTTGAGCTCAGAATATCAAGCCCAGTGTCACAGCTTAGAAGCTTGTCCTCTGTGTTTATCCTCTCTGTCTTCAGCAACCCAGACAGTGATAGGCAGCTGCTGGCCTCATTTTTAAAATGGCTGCAGTCATTTTCTAGTTTTGCTACTTTACAGGTTTCAAGTTCTTGGCTGCACTCTTTGTAAAACTGGGATTTTCCACCATCTTTCTCTTTTGAGAGTAACACTAAAGAAGGTTTCTCAAGTTGATGGAGGGAAGACAGAGAAGCCTTTCTCCCTGGCAGTTCACCAGAGCTGCCACTGATAACCTGGAATGTTCTTAATGTTCCTTCATCCCCTGGCTGAGACTCTTCACTTTGCTTTGCTAAATTGTCCTTCATTAGGGAACAAGGATCTTGCTGCTTGGGAATCTGGTGTTTTCTATGTTGGTTCTGACACCTCATCTGATTTGATTCTGTTATGGTTTCTCTGACCCCTGATTCCATCTGAAGAACTGGCTTATCCTGGTTTAAAGAACTCCTATGATCTTGAAATTGCTGAAAAAATGATAAAGATTGCTTCTGAGGATTCTCACAGTCCTGTGGCCAACCTGGATCTTCTCTGGTGGCAACCCGAACCCCCACACTTTGCAAAAGGATGGATTTTTGCAAGATGAAGTCTCTATGCTCTAGATGGGCAAGCTTCACCACAGTGGGCCTGGGGGCAGGGGCTTTGCCTGCTCTATAAGCCTCTTTGATGTATCTGTTGCACTGCATGCCATTTACACAGAGGTGCCTGGCTAGGAAGTCATCCACCAGTTCCATAGTATTTTCCCCATCCTGTTCAGGAAGTCCATACAGGTAAAGCACGGCTTCCTCACTGGGTTTTTCCACATGGGGTTCCTGGACCTTTTCCCCCTCACATACTTTGGCCAGGGAACTGTTGCCCACATGCAAACCTTCTATTTCACTGAGCACTGAGTCTACACAGCTAGACACTTCATCCACTGATCCCTGAACTTGGCTCAAGTGCTGTTGAAGCTCAGCAATCTCAGTCTGGAGACGGCTGATACCTTGTAGCTCTCTGATAATATATTCTACTACATCCCCCAAAGGCTCTTGCCGTTCATGACTACAGCCTTGGACAGAGCTTCTGGATGAAAGGAGCTTGGCTTGGTTCCTCTCTGAGGGCACTTGATAGCTTGTGGTAATGCTGACAGATGAGAGGTCCTGAGAACCAAACCCTGAAAGACAGGCAGTAGAGCCCAGAGGAAGTTGGCTGCTGGCCTGTTGTCCAAAGCTGCAAAGCTGGGCCAAGTCCCCATCTCTATCTCCACCAATGGCTGAGGCTGCTGACCCACAACAAGGGAGTAGGGAGTTGTCCTCTGATAAGGATCCAGCAGGGCCTGAGGACTTGCTCTTGATGCCACACACAGCCTCTGCCTTAGCTTTATCTGGGGAAAGTCTGGAGGAGGGTCCCAAGGTGACCATGATTTCTTCCTCTGACTCTTGCAATAATCGCTTCATTTTCTCCCTCAGGGTCTAGAGGGGTTGGTTCTCTGTTTCTTCCTCTTATTTTTTGTCAGGATGCTTAATACAGATCGCCATGGAAGGCAACAGCCTGTCCTGCTCTTTTTGTAGTTCTTCTAGCAACTACTGTTGCCTGATGCCTTGGGCTTAGCCCACAGTACTGCCTGGAATGGCCTCATGTGTGGCCTCCAAACCTGGCACATACCCCTGGGTCCTGGCTCGACTCTTATCCTGTAGCTAGTGAAAAAGGAGACAGTGCACTCAGATCAGAAAGCAGCAGGATCATTTTAATCAAACTGTAAAGGAGGAATAAGAACATCATTTTCTAAGATTGTAAGAATCAACCCTGACCTGTCTCCCAACCTTGGCCTTTATGGTTATAGGCGATTAATTCTCTCTCTTTGGTTTCCCTTTCAAATACTAATATGAATGAAATCAAATCTTTTGTGTTCTAGGCAAGTAATAAAGGTATTGGTATTAAGGCAAGCTACTGGGACGTGGATGAGGTAAGATCAATGAGTGACTCGTTATTTGAGTCTTCACAAAATTCAGCACTAGAGTCTGGCTCAGGAATGAACAAACTGATGCATAACTATGAAAGGTCAAATCACACACAATGAAAGACAAGGACAAGGAGTGTTTCTTTCCCATTTTGTTGTTCTGGGAAAGACTGAACTAGACAATGGCTCAACCCTACCTGTGCTTAGAGCACAAAGTATTTTCCTTTAGTTAGTGACAGCAATCCTTCACTTGGAAAAAGGACCATGGAAAATATTTTAAATTTAGAGGAAAACAGCATTTCTATACCTAATTCCAGAATAAGGTGGTATAGTATGGACAGAGTCACCGTCCAGAACTCTGATAGCATGTTGGATCTAGATGGGGAGGCAGCCAAAGGCACACATGTAATAGGCTCACAGCTGAGGATGAAGGGGACTCAGGCTCAGCCTAGTGCTTTTGAATTCCACTTAACAGTCCCTAACAGCTTGGTGCAGTTGAAACATACCAAGTTCAGTTTTCCTGGTCCACAGAGGATCCTTCAGAGCAGCATGGTAAGTGTTGCTGAGAACACTGTCACTATTCAAGTAATGGATGGTTGTTCTAACCTTCTGACTGGCCTAGAGAGAGCAAGGTATGAGAAAGAGGGGAGTGTTTGTATCACAGAGGGCTCCAAGGTACCATTCTGACTAAAAAAAAAAAAAAAAACAAAAAAAAGACATACCTGCGACCAGTTTTGTTCCTATGCACCACTGGCAACTGTACAACAGAGGCCAGACGATGATTACCTTAGATGGGATGGGCATCTGTTCCCTTTTCATTAGGAATGTGCAAGGTATACAGAAGAAACAAGCAGAAAGTACAAAGGGGCAAAGAGAGATCCAAGAGATACATGAGACTGTAATATTCTGGTTCTGCTAGGACACTGTGAGGGGTAAGATGGGAACCATGTTTTTGGCCAGAGATGGTTTCCCCATTTTTGAGAATTTCTAAATCTGTCTGGGTTTCTAAATTTTCTAAAAACTTGTCTCCTCCTATTTTCCCAGCACTCAAGTTAATCATCAAAGGGGAAAGCTGCCTTAAAGAAACAAGCTGATGGGGCTAGTGTGGTGGCTCAGCGGTTATGGGGCTTGCCTGGCAAGCGTAAGGACGTGGGTTCAAACCCCAGCACTACATACACAACCAAGTGTCTGAGCAACAGAGGCC
This sequence comes from Aplodontia rufa, assembly GCA_004027875.1. Lineage (NCBI taxonomy): Eukaryota > Metazoa > Chordata > Mammalia > Rodentia > Aplodontiidae > Aplodontia > Aplodontia rufa. Next base: position 39,185 of record PVKS010003109.1, read on the forward strand.
ACATTAAAAACTAAATAAAGTCGATTCTCTTTAAATAAAAAAAAAAAAAACCAAAAAACAAACAAACAAAAAAACAAGCTGACTACTCTCATGGCAACTCATATTCTGGAAAAGCCACCATTTATAGCTACAGTTCCTGAGCCTGAAATTTAAAAGCACTATGTTTCCCCAAAGTAGGAGGAACAAGAAGGACAAATTGTAGGACTTGGGATAAAGATAAAGCTGCCTCCTTGTACAGAAATAACTAGGTCAAGAACCAAGAGACAGAAACTAGATGAATTACCATTTCCCATCTTTCTCTGTCTCTCCAGCTCCTCTAAGAACTTTCCTTTATCAAGGAATTCCTTATTAAGATCCATTTCTGCCTCGCAGATCAATACTCCAGATAAACCTGGCCTAGCTTCCTGAACAGTCTTAACCACTGTCTGCTCTAAGACTGTAGCACCCACAACATCCACTGGCCAGCCACACAGAAGGCAAATGGTACAGCCACTTTCCTACGGCCTGGCCTCCTGAAGGACTAAAGACAGAGCTGCCTGGTTCCCTACATCACTAACAAACAAGAAATCTCCAAGTACAGCTGCCATAGCAACTTCTCCCAGCCACAGAGGTAGGTGCCTGTTTCCACATTAAACAAATAAACAAAACCCTCCAGATCTTCTTCTGAGTTGGTCGCCACTGTTCTGTATGAACTCTGAACTTAAGAATCACCTCCTAAGGAGGTTCCCCCAAAGGTACCACACTCAGTCATCCAGGTCTTTAGACTCCAAAGCAGGAGACAGAGGTCAACGTGATATCCAGAAGATCAAACAGCCCTTTGATCAGAGCTCAACAGATAGCAGAAGCCAAAACAGGCAAACAGGACAACCCTCAGGGTCAGGAGGCCCAAGCCAGCCACCTTCTCCAGCCTCCTTACAGGAATGGAAGGATAGGGGGCAAAACCATTTTACCTCCAAGACAATTTAAATGAATGAGTATGTTGGGTGTGCAACTAAGCTGTATGCCAGTTCTCTAATATGTTAAGGGAGAGGGAGAGAGAGAGAGAAAGATAGACAGACAGAGACAACAATATGAAATGATACGTTATTGCTAAAGTTATAAAGTTTAAGCATTCAATTCCAGGGTGAGAAACTGGAAGGACGTATTAGGTGAAACTAGGACAGATAAGACCACAAAGAAGTAACATTTGAGCTAGAATGGTTTATGGGTCTCCTCAGCTCAAACCCAGTCCTCTAGTTTCCATCAAGGTACTCAGTGCTGTCACCCTGCCCTTTCCTGTTAGTCTATCCACTCTGGTCAACCCTTCAAATATCATGCATACACTCTGAAATGACCAAACCTTTTTGTGCTTTCTCTAAGGAATGACTAATTCTAGGAAAAATAAGACAGCCCTTTCAAGGAATATCTGCAATTGAAAAAAGAACACATCAAAACAAAATGAATTAATCAAAAGGATTAAAGCTTTAATGATAGCAAGTTGAGAATTAGAGCAGGGAGTAGACACCTTAAATTGTATCTCATCAGCATTAGCTTACCAAAACCAAGTCAAGAGGAAAAAAAAAAAAAACAAAACCCTCATTTTTCTGAAATTGCTGATTTGTATACTATTCCATCTGACTTGTTAAATAAACACAATTAGGAATGTGACTACTCCTTGCAAATATTGCCTGTGACCCAAATCTTGGCTTGAAGGATACAACCATGGGACCTCTGGGTACAGGCTGGGATTCTCTGTATGCATATCAAGCAGCCTCTTGATTTGTGTGAAACAATTCCAGCAGGCATAGGCCAAGAACTCTGAGGCCCTCCACAGAGAACAAGTCATTCCTGGGCCATTTACCAATTATGCTGTATGGTAAATATGGTGAGAAAAAGAGATTTCTAGGGTCACAGCAGGTTAGGATGTTAATCTTTGGGAAAGAATCAATGGCTATACAGTATCTCATCAGCAGAAAAGTGATCAGGGCACAAGGTATGAAGGGTAATATTAGCCAGAAGGAAAAAGGGAAGGTCCTAGACCAAGAATTTAGCATGGTCCCTGTACCACATTTCCTAGGATTTGCCATCCCTCCACCACACTCTGCAATGTGATACAGCCTATGGAGTAGTTTTGGCTGATGTGGTATTTTTCAAAATTTTGAATTTCAAAGTCTTTACACAGGGTAGGTACCCTTAGCTTTTCAAAAGCTCACCTATCCAAGATTACAACCCTTGAAGTAGAATGACACATGGTTTCTGTTTGGGTGGAAGGCTATTGTTTAAGGGACCACAGAAAGTGTGAATTATACCACAGAAGAAATTGTGCTTTATTTGTTTTTGAATTCCCAACGTGCATCATAGGGTCTTACCATGCCAAGAATAGGGCATGGCACAAAGGAAAACTCAGTGCATGGAAAGAATAAATGAGTTAGAACTGAATTAGAATCCAGGTCTCCTAATTTTTGATGCATTCTATTTCCATGACAATATTCTGCCTTCAGGTTCTAGGTTTCCTTCTAGATTGATGGCTTACAACCCTTTTGCATCATAAAACTAAGTTGGAAACCTCTTTTCAATTATACTTATATAAAATTTTCTGGGAACTCTGGACAAAAATTGCCAGACTGTCACATCAGCTGGTATCATTCTATCATATGAAACTGGTAGATAAAGGTCCTGCCATGATTCCAGTCATCCCCAGGGCTGCTGTGATGGGGCTCTAATTTGCCCTTCCAGAAGGAAAAGCTGTCCTGGTTCTTGTGCTACTGTTAGATCTAGAGCATCACTGTCTAACAGAAATATAAAGTGAGTCACATATGTCATCTTAAATTTTCTAGTAGCCACATAAAAAAGTAAAAAAAAAAAAAGTGAAATTAATATTTTATTTAACCCAATATCCAAAATATTATCATTTCAACATGTAATCAATATAAAATTATTTATTTGCATTTTTCATACTGTCCTTGAAGTCATATATATATACATATATTATCATATGTATCATGTTTATAGCACATCTCAAAATAGACTAGTACTAGGTATACCTCAAGTACTCAACAGTCACATGTGGCCAGCAGCTACCACATTGGACAACATGAGTCTAGAAGTCTGGGGCAGGGGATATTCTGGAAAGTTTTCAAAACCTGGCAGTAGATGCTATCATCTCAGCAGCAGAATGCTCTGTTTCCTTCATTTATCTTTTAACCTGCTCACTTTGATTCTAGCTGGAAGCAGCAGCTTTCTGTTTTGTGACAAGTTCAGTCCTCCTCAGAACTACAAAGAACCAAGTATCAAGGCCGCAACCTGCAGAGGATGACTTTTCCTCACTCTCTCAACCCAACATCCTGGAGTGCTGTATAGCTTCTTTCCAATAAGTACACTGAGAAAAACTACAGGATAAAACTGACTACCTCCACAGAAGCCACCCCTTCACATGGAAGGCTTAGAGACCTTGCATAAACAAGAGCATCATCTCAATATGGCTGGGTAAAAGGTGCACTAGAGGGACATGTAATAACAGTAAAAGATTATATTTATTTAGAAATTTCAGTTTATATGAATCTCACCTTATCATCACAACAATCCTATAAGGCAGGAGGAAAGAATTATTGTTATGATTTCATAGATGAGAAAAATAAAGCTTAGAGAGGGTAAATTAGACTTGACCAAGGTCATCAAACAAAGCTAGGATTTCAAAGTGGATCTTTGGGGCTGGAGGGGTGGCTTGGTGATTACGGCACTTGCCCATCATGTGTGAGTACACGGGTTCAAATCCCAGCACCCACATACACAACTAAGTGTTAGAGCAATGCAAGCCATGTGAAAAACTAAATAAAAATTGATTCATTTTATATATATATATGTGTGTGTGTATACACACACACACACATATATATATATATCTCACTGTCCTTCTCTCTTTCTAAATAAATAAATAAATAAATAAATAAATGTATGTGGGTCTTCAATCTAAAGTTAGTGCTCTTCACCACACATGCATGAGACAAACAGACAAATTATCTATATGCATATGGGTACACACTCAAGGCTGAGAAAACTCAAGATGACTTTTCTGTTTACAGACATATGAACGAGAGGATGAATTAATGCATTAGATAGGATGGTACAGCCTTCACACACACACACACACACACACACACACACACACATACACTATGCATACACTGGAGGAGGATGGAAAGGTTTTCTAAATATACAAAAGAATAGGAAGGTTACCTGAGTACATGTATAAACATATGAAGGGACAGATGATCTCTACATATGAATGTACAGTGGGAAAGAGGGCTTATGTGTAATCATATAAGATGAATTAATTAGCTGTCTATATGTAACACATGCACAAGAGAGGAAATGAACAGATAATTCATAAACATATATAGACACATCGAGAGGGAGAGAAAGATTAATTGTATACAAGTATGCAAACAGCCAGAGGGCTGGATGTGTTATCTGTATATGTACAACAGAGTACCAAGGAGGATCTGATGGTCAGAGTATTAGCAGATAAACGTGCATGTGAAGATTCAACCCCACTGCTGAGTATGCTATTTTTCACTCATTATAATGACCCCCACCAGCTAGTTGGCTCAAGCAGTTATGTAATTAATGTAGCTGCTCCACATTCCACCCACAAACGCTCTGCTTTTGTCCCTGCTTGTCGTTCACAGTCACTCATATACTCAATAGCACTTACCTTGCTGCTGCAAACAAAAGAAGGGTTAATGAAAGGAAAAGAAAAAAAAAACCACATTAAGACCATGAATTCTCAAGTTTTAGAATATAAGTGCTGTCTTTAAGAGGAAATCCATTCAGAAGCATTCCTTGGTTTGACAGAAGCCACAAGATGAACTTTCTGAGCCACAGCACTGCCGCTCGCCCAACCGACAGAGCCAAGGAGCTATTATTCTCTGTTGCACCCAACTGGCTGGCTCCACCACACAAAGTTGATGATAGAACAATGCCGGGCAGAGAAATCCCCTCAGCGAAGGCGGGGCAGAAAGCTGGCTGGCTGCAAATCTAGGAATCCAATCTGGTCCACACCTCTCTGCTGAGGGGGATTCTGACGACCAGCCTGCTGAAGGCAACAGCAGCTAAACTTCAACTGGATATGGAATTCTAACTCAATCAATTTCGTGCTTTGAGACTGAGACGAAAGCAGGGCAGCTCCTGCTCCTGCTGCTGCTCCTCCTCCTCTCCAGCTGCTTCCTGCCTGCCACCTCCCATAGGGCACCAGCCCTCCTCGCACACGTTGCTGGCGCACACACCCCCTTCCCAGCACACTCACGCACACACAACCCTTGCCAGCAAGCTCACTCACACACCCTTGGTGAATGTCTCTCCTTCTTGCTAAATATAGATCCTACTCTCTCCCCCACCCCTATTTTCTTTCTTCATTCTTTCTCTCCCATCCTTCCTTTCCCTCTGTTTATCTACTTCTGTCATGCCTGAGCTACAGAATATACAGACATGTTAAAACAGAGTCCTATACTTTGAGGAGTTGCCAGTCTCAGAGGGAAATCAGACCACAGCAAGAAACAATATAAAGAGGGTCTTCCCATTTGCTGAATCTAGCTCTAGAATGGCTGCTTTGTGTTATGTACGTATAATCTGCGTCAGCCTTTCGAGAAGCTAACAGACAGGTAAAGTGCCCAAGTGCAGTTCAAATCAAATGGTACTGTGTTTTCAGAATAAACATCTGGTCCAGTTCTTTCTGAACAGCCACTGCAAAAGAACCAACTGGAAAATAAGAACTCCCTTAGGCTATGACAAAGCAATGACTAAGGAGAAAGAAGGGAAGCTGGGTGAGCTGAGATGAACCCTTATTGCAAAAGTCAGGACCAAAGAATGTTTGGGAATCCAGAATTCAGAACTCAGTAACTTAAAATGATACCACACTGACAAAAAGCTGCCTGAGATTCAGGGTCCTGTCTTCATGATCCGAAATTTCCCAACTCTTTTTTTGCCAATAGTAGCCCTATCACCCTGAAGACTTTACTAGCCAGGTGGGTCTCCTGTGGCCCTAATTCCTAAGAATCAAACATTTCTAGTGAGGACTCACTGGGAAACTGAATGTCCTTATCTTCAAAGAACTCTCAAGTTGTTTACTACAACATAATGTCCAAGGATAAACTCGGGACCCTTAAAGCTCTGAACCATGAGATGCCAAGTACAGGAAGCCCTTTCCAATCTGCAACCTACAGGTCAGGAAAAACATTGCTGTGCGAGCCTAGAGGACCAAAGAATCCTCATTGTAGAGCCATGTTCAGCCAGTAACAACCCAGGGAAAACATTTCTCTTCCACCTTACCTGAAGCCACATCAAATGAAAAAAGGCCTTCTTCCTCCTTAGCTCAACAGTGGTGCATAAGTTTGATTCACCTAGCATGCCCAAGCCAGACTCTCAAATCCTTTTAAGTTCTACTGCCCTGCACATTTCTTGTGACAATCTATAACAGAACCTGGCCCCGTTAGCCCAGAATCAGATAGTCTGTGGGAACCATCCTGGGATCTATCACTGTAGAACAAGCAGTCCTATATTGCAGATAAAACAAGCTTTTAAATTAACAATGATTTCCCTGGCTTATCCAAGATCCTGAGGAGAAAGGGCTGATTCCAGAGCCAACATTTGCCTCCCTATAGCCTTCTTCCAGTAACACTGCTTCCCCCTCAACCAAGGAAGAAAATTTAGATTCCAAAAGATGCTGAATAACCCATTTCCTACCCATCTACCTCATTATGCAGCCAACACTGACAGTGGAGCAAATACCTCCTAACCCAGTTGGAAGCTGGCTGGATGACAGAAAAGATAAGGGCTGACAGCACAACTATAACCACATCTAAATACAGAGGGAAAAAATAACTTGAAAACTGTCAAATTTCAGGGGAAGTCACAGCCAATTTACTGTGGAGTTCCCCAGGCATGAGCCAGGAGAGACAAGAAATACAAGGAAAACTGATTAAATCAGAATTTCCTTCCCAACTCTGCAGCCATCCATGAAGGACCATGAGCAGTGGCTATTGTTGCCAGGCTTGGATCTGGGCATTGAAGACTGAGAAGCTCACACTTTCAAGACTGGGAAAGATTCCCAGAACTAGGAAACTGCCTAAAGAACCTACATCTTCCTGGCCCATCCATAAATTGGCTCCAGGGCCTGGCTGATATACCAGGCTGATAGCCTGGTATTCTGAAGGCTATCAGAACCCTGTCTTGACCATCTGCCTAACCAAGCATATTCAGCTCCTAACTTTTAAGCAGTTTGGGCTTTCCAGGAAAACAAAGGCTCAGATGTGTCTAGGACATGAGACAACAAATTCACTAATGATAGTTATAATCTGCAAACTTCACAAGAGAGCCTGTATGTTTTTGGCCACAAATTACCTTTGTATCTTACCACCTTCCCAAATTTCAGCAAAAGTAAGAAGAATAAATGGAAACAGTGGTAAACAACAGGGCTCCTTCTGCCACCATTCTACACTATAGAGTGCCAGACTTCATACAACCAAAGGATAATCAGATGCCCTCAGTGGGCTTGCTTTTTGGGATTAAGTAGGTCATTCCTTTTACCTGAGCTATGTGAACAACAATGCAGCCCTCTTTGTCATGTGTATCTGGCCCTTGGGAATCCTGGGCAGAGAAAGAAGGTAGGGTGCTTTTTCTGAGAAGAAAGCACCCACCTCAGTTGGGAAGCTTCCTCAAAGCAGAGCTGCTCAGAAGCTAGCTGGGCAGAGCTGGAAAAACAGATTGGGTTAATAAGGGAAAAGCATTTATCCAGAAGCTGTGAAATGCTCTCAACAGACATTCTCAAGGTCTGGGTTCCCAATTTAAATCTTTGCAGGGATCTTTGCCTAGAGACAGATGAGTCAAGATGGAAATTCAACATGAGACACTGACACTCACGCAGAGTTGTGGGAAGGTTCAGAGCTGCAGGAGCTTTAAAGGGGAGCCAAATGGGTGGGTTGGTCAGAAGACCACCTGGTGCACAAAATTTCTCTTCAGCTGAAGCAACTGAGTAGCGTCACGGGGATACTAGAAGAAGGGCTCACCAATCACAATTCTCCCCATCACGTAATCAGACTGTATCACTGAGGCCAAATACAACTAGTCTGGAAACAAAGAACATGCCTGCTCCAAATGGGGCCTGCCTTTACAGATGCCACTGCCAGAGACTGGCTGCTGGGTCAGGACAAGGGGGAGGCTACCTTATCTTCACATGGGTAAAAATATGGATAGGGACAGCCCAATTTACCTTATGTAGGAGTTGGTTTATAACTATTTTCCTTCTCTATTACTAAGCCAGAAGCAACATGCAGAGGCTGACATGTGGTCACACAGCTGGGATTTGTTTCATGCATGAAAAAAAATGGTTTGTTATGGTGACTGAGAAGTATTTTTCCACCTGAAGAATTAACCCCTCCTGAAATTATTAGAAACTATATACAAGCAGAAAATGATGGGCAATAGGAGGTGATTCTCCTTCTTCCCTTGGGAACATGCCACCCCAGAGGAATGATGAACCTGGCAGAGATGTGTTGACTTCACTGATATGCTAAGACACAGTTGCCACACAGCTCAAATCAGACCTGACAAGCTGTAAGGCAGGCCTAAGGAATCACAAATTGCTGACAAATCCAAGTCTATAATTAGGTCAAGCACTATCCCTGATTAGCAAAAACTTGAGCATAAAAAGCCAAAAAACAGGGGTTGCAATGCTTGCCTGGCATGCATGAGGACCTGGGTTCAATCCTCAACACCAAATACACAACAAAGTAGAGGAAAAATGAAACCAGATGAAAAAAATAAAATTAACTCTTCCTTTTTCTATCTTTCTCTTAAAAAAAAAAGGAAAAGAAAAAAAAAAAACCAATAAACTTCTTCACACTGCCCAGCTAAATAGGTTTTCAGCCTGTACCACCAAAAGCTATAACTCTATACCAATTTCAGGACCAAATGATTAAAAACTTTTTTTTTTTTTGAGAGAGAGAGAAACAACTTTATTTAGTTTATCTGGCTTTTGTTGCTCCAACATTTAGTTGTATACGTGGTGCTGGGGTTTGAACTCGGGTCCTCACGCAGGCCAGGCAAGCACCGCAACCGCTAAGCCACCGCTCCCGCTAAGCCACCGCTCCAGCCCCATGATTAAAAACTTTTAATCAAAGCAATCTACATGTTTACTGCCCTCTCACACAACCCTGGTGAAAAGTCACAGCTTCTGCACTTGGGACTAACACAGACCCTAAACTAGGATCTGTTTATATATGTCCCAGGCCAATCAACAGATTGCACTGGGCGTGCCCCACTCTCTATATCCAAGGGAAGCCAAAGGGCCATGTGCTGAGGATTCTCTAAGGGAAACCCAAAATTGACATGGGAAAGAGAACATCTTATACTAAATGGAGATTAACTGGCTTAATATTCATCAAATATCCCCTGAAATTCTTTGTGACTTATCCTGAGATGTGTCTTAGGACAAAGCCATATCTTAAGCATTCTCTTGGTTTAGGCCCCCGTTTCTATAAGCCTTTGGAAATACATCCCTAGACAGCACATGACTCTCAAGTGTCTTGAGACTCAATGAAGGGGGACCAGAAGAGGAAAGTCTGGGGATTTTTTTTTTTCTTATAGGATTCTCCAAATCAGGTATGGTCAGGTGTGGTGGCACAAACCTGTAATCCCAGCAACTGGGGAGGCTAAGGCAGGAGAATCACAAGTTTGAGGCCAGCCTCAGCAACTTAGTGAGACTCTGTCTCAAAATGTATTTAAAAAATAAAAACATAAAAAAATAACAAACACAGGTCGGAGTGTGGGTGCTGAGAATGTAGCTCAGTGTAAAGCACCCCTGAGTTCAATGCCTGGTACCAAATAAACAAACAAAAAAAAGCATCTATCTATGTCAGGTATGGAGCTCTGAAATAAGGGAAGCTAGCTAATGCACAAAGGGGAAGACTAGGCTTAGGGTAGAACCATCCTTAGTTGGGATCTCTGACAGATTAACAGACATATGAGAGGAAGAAAGAGAAGTACTAAACTACATGAAACCAGAGAATGAGCGGAACTTAGCCTAGAAAGCAAGGAACACTGACAGTAAGTCTACAGTTGGTGTTGGCATTGATATTTCAAGTCCCAGGCTGCCAACTTACCCATATCAATCCCAGGAAGAGATAACTTATCTTCATGTATTCTAATTCTCCATCCTGTGATAGAAACCCTTATAAAACCCTTTGTCTCTCTGCCACATAGTCACCAAGTCTATCTCCCCTTCCTACCTATCAAATCTGTCTCCCCTATAACCCTTAATCCAAGCTTCATTATTTCTCACTTGTACTACTATAAAATATTCATACCACCTAGTTACCCTTCCTGAACACTGACCCACTCTACACAATTTGCTAGAGGGATATTTCTAAAATGTAAATCGATCTTTTTCACTTGTTTTCCCAAAATTCTTCAGTAGTGAGTGCAGTAAAGAACAGTCCAAGTTCCACAGCATATTATCAAAGTTTTTTCTTGACCTGTCCACATCTAGAGGGACCCAGCTTCCAAGATCTTAAATTTGGTCAAACCAAACCCATTGTGCTCAACTGAATGTACCAACCTACCCTTTCTATTTCCAGATGGCACTGTCTAGAGTACCATCACAGTCAGCATTAGGATCGTGAGGAGGGAGGCTAGAAACTATCAAGTGCTCTTTGTTAGAAAACAAGACTTAGAACCAAAACAGCAAAAAAATTCATATTTGTTATGGGTTGAAGTGTAAAACAGAATGAATGTATGAGTGCTCCCAAAATACATGCCTTGATATCTTACCCTGTAAGATGAGAGCATTAGGAGATAGGTCCATTTGAAGTGATTAGGTGATGAGGGCAGAACCTTCATGTATGGGATTAGTACTCTTGTAAAATAGGTCCAAGGGAACTCTTTCACCCCTTTCACCATGAGAAAGCACCATTAAGCTGGAACCTTGGCCATCACCAGACACTGAATCTGCCAATGCCTTGGACTTAAACTTTCCAGCCTCCAGAACTGTGAGAAATAAATTTATTTTGTTTATAATCCACACAGTTTATGGTATTTAGTTCTGGAAGCCTGGGTAAACTACAACAAGTTGTGCTCTCCCAAAATTTATACATTGAAATCCTAACTCTTACTACCTTATACTGTATTATTTGGAGATAGGGTCTTTACAGAGGTAAACAAGTTAAAATGAGGTCATTAGGGTGGGCCCTAATCCAATATGACTGGTATCCTTATAAAAAAGGGTAATTTGGGTACAAAGATATGCATAGAGAAAAGAGATGACCATCTACAAATCAGGGAGAAAGGACTACAACAAATCCTTCTCTCACAGGCATCAAAAGGAACCAACTCTACCAACATCTTAATTTTGGACTTCTAGTATCCAGAACTATGAGACAAAAAATTTCTGTTGTTTAAGATGCCCAGTCTGGGGACTGGAAAGGTGGCTCAGCAGTTATGTGCTTACCTGGAAAGTGTGAGGACACAGGTTCAAATCATGTGCACAATGAAGTGTCAGAGGAACAAAGCCACATGAAAAACTAAATAGAATTGGTTCTCTCTTTTTCTCATTGTCCCTCTCTCTTTAAGGAAAAATGTTATGGCAGCCTTAAAACTAAAATAAAAATTTTCAAAATTACTAATTACACACAAAAATATTAATAATAATGATAGATGAACACCAACTAAGACATGATTAATTAATGAAAATGCATGATGAAAGGATGATTTCTATTCTTAGGGAGTTCCTAACCTAGTGGAGGAAATGTTAGAACACAAGCCAGTTGTTATGCCCATATATATTTTCAGGAAGGGAAGTTTTCAGTTTTGTGTTTGGGTGACTGGCAGCGCCACTTACCAAGAAAGGAGATAGAGGAGAAAGAATATGATGGGAATAGTTTGGACATGTTGCAAGAGGTACCTATAAACATTAAAGGGACTATGTGTAGGCAACTGGATATACAAGTCTGGAGCTTATTAAAGAAGGCAGAGATAGAAACTGCACCTGCAATCTGAGGTTCATCAGCTATATGTAAAAACATGGGTGAGATTATCTAGAGAAGAAAATGAGGTAGAAATCAGAGCCTAGGAATCATCAAATTTAAAGGGGCAAGTAAAGGAAGAAAAATGTTGTGAAGAAAGTAAAATGAAGCTGTCAGAAATAAGAAAAGGACTTGAAGGGAAATATATCACAAATGCCAAGAAGGAAGAATGTTTTAGGGAGTAACCACTCAAAAGTTTTTATCTCACCTGCCACAAAGAAATGCTCCAGGATGTTGGTTTTCATCTAGAATGTCCTTCCTAACTTGTCATCTTTGGTTATTTATGTCTGTCTGAATATGCTCAGGTGTGGACTGAACAAACACATTTCCTTAGAATGCTTGAAGATGACAATCAGAAAAGAGAAGTAAAAACATCAGGAACTTGGCTACAATGTGCCTCTTCTCTCAACTTTAGGAAGTATTATTTTGCCAGGCGAGGTGGTGCACCCCTATTCCACCAACTCTAGAGGCTGAGGCAGGAGGACTGTAAGTTCAAAGCCAACCTTAGCAACTTTGCAAGGCCCTGTCTCAAAATAAAAAATAAAAGGGGTTGGAGATTCGTCTTGGTTGTTAAGCGCCCCTTGGTTCAAACCCTAGTACCTTCCCCCTTCCCGGGGTGGCGGGGGGGGGAAGTCATCTTATTTCATATAGAATGGCTGTACTTCAGGATATAACTGTTTGGAAACTGATCGTAAATCTCAATGGCACAATTTACAAAAAGGACACAACTTGCAACTTGCAAGGAGCCTTGGCTCTCCTTAATGACAAGGTACTTACAAACACAGAATGGAAGTTAACCCTTGACTTTTAAGCTCATGTTATTTTATTTCTTGGACATTTCCTGATACTTTTTTTGGGAGTAGAGATTGAACCCAGGGGGGCTTAATCACTCAGTCACACCCCCAGCCCTTTTATTTTTAAATTTGAGAAAGGGTCTTACTAAGTTGCCCCGCTAAGTTGCTAAGGCTGCCCTCGATATTGTGATCCTCCTGCCTCAGCCTCCTGAGCCAGTGGGATTATAGGCATGACCTACCACTGCCTGGGACATTTCCTGATACTTAATAACTGCTAACTTAGTATGCTATGAAAGTTTGTGGCAAGACTTCTCTGACCACTTTAACCCAAAGGGCTTGCTCTCTACTTTTAAAATCCTAGGGCAACTATTTTCTGTTAAAAGTGTTAATTGTGGGGCTGGAGCGGTGGCTCAGCGGTTTCGGCGCTTGCCTGGCAAGCACGAGGACCGGGTTCAAACCCCAGCACCATGTACACAACTGAATGTTGGAGCAACTAAGGCCATGTGAAAAACTAAATAAAGTTGTTTCTCTCTTTCTCTGTCTCTCTCACTGTCCCTCTCTCTTAAAAAAAAAAAAGTGTTAATTGTGTTAATCAATTATTTATGACCTTGTAATACCATCTTTTTTTTTTTTTTAAATGCTAGGGATTGGACCAGGATGCTCTACTACTGAACTACGCCACCAGTCCTTTTTACTTTTTATTTTCAGACAGGGTCTCACTAAATTATCCAGTTCTCAAACTTGAGAGTCTTCTGTCACAGACTTCTGAATAGATGGGATTACAAGCATGTGCCACGGTGCCCAGCCTACTCATTTTTAAGAGTTCATTCCACAAAACTTTGCTGATAGTCTAGTAAGGAGCTAAACTACAAATCTGCAATCTTGAAAAGGAATTAAAGCCAGTTTACATCAAGAGACAATGCAAGTAGAAAGCAGAAATAACAAGGAAATGTGTGGACAGGAACAGGATCTCTGAATCCCTGAAATAAGTTTTTCTATATACATGTATTAGGAACACCCGCAAGGCAAAATAGGCAGTTAAGATATTCAAGGTAAATGTCTATTCTTAATTCCTAAGTCTTCATATTCAAATCCCGGTCTGGCTTCCTACCTTGATAAACCAGCGTGGGCCAAAATCTCTCTTTACAGACTATAAAAGCAAAAATAAATAAATGAGATATCAAACTAAAAACTTTATGCACTAGCAAAAAGAACAATAAATAAAATGAAATGGATCCCTATGGACTAGGAAAAATATTTTCAAGCCACATATTTGATAGAGTTAATATCCAAAATTTATAAAGAATATAATTCAATAGCAGAAAAACAATCCAATTTAAAAATTGGGAAGGACACGAACAGACATTTCTCCAAGGAAGACACAAAAATGGCCAACAGGTATATGAAAAAGTACTCAATAACACTAATCATCACGGAAATGCAAATTATAACCACTATGAAATATCCTCTCACACCCATTAGGATAGCTATCATCAAAAAAAAAAAAAAAAAAAAAAGAGAGTAAATATTGAAGGAAATGTGAAAAGGGAACCTTAGTATACTGTTGGTAGGAATGTAGATTGTTACAGCTATTATGGAAAATAGTGTAGCGGTTCCCAAAGAAATTAAAAGTAGAATTACCATATGATTAGCAATCCCTCTTCCAGGAGTCCCAAAGAAGATAAAATCACCACCTCAAGAAGATATCTTTACTCCCATGCAGGCTGCAGGATTAATTACAATAGCAAAGATATGTAATCAATCTAACTATCCATGATGGACAAATAAAGATTGGTGTGTGTGTGTGTGCGCGCGTGCGTGCCCATGCATACACACATCATGGAATAAAAAAATTAAAAAATAAAAGGACAGAAGGGAAATGGAAGAGACTGACAGAAGAAATATACAGAGAGATGCAAATACAGAGATAGGGAATAAAACAATGATGGGGGAGAAAATGGAGAGATGTAGGTCAAAGGATATAGAATAGATATGTAGCGAGAGCAAGTTTAGCAATCTAACGTACAATGTGAGCAATACAGTTTATAAAATTTATGGTATTTGGGAATTTCATAAAATTGATTTTAGCTGTTCTTTCCACAAAAAAAGCCATGTCCAAAACCACGAATAATCCAATCAATAAATGGGCTAGGGAACTAAATAGAAACTTCTCAACAGAGCAAGTCCAAAACGCCAATAAATCTATGAGATAATGTTCTACCTACATCACTAGCAATCAGAGAAATGCAAATCAGAACTTCACTGAGATTCCACCTCACTCCAGGGAGAGTGGCAAAAAATGAAGAATATGAACAATAACAGATGCTGGATCGGATGTGGGGAGAAAGGAACACTAACACACTGTTGGTGAGACTGCAAACTTGTACAGCCACTCTGGAAAGCAATATGGAAACTCCTCAAAAAACTAGGGATGGGACCACCTTATGACCCAGCTATCCCACTCCTGGGTATTTTCCCAAAAGAACTTAGAATTGGTATACTACAGGGACACAGCTACATCAATGTTTATAGCAGCTCAATTTACAATAGCTAGACTATGGAACCAACCCAGATGCCCCTCGCTGGATGAATGGATTAAAAAACTGTGGTATATATATACAATGGAGTTCTACTCTGCTATTAGAGAGAAAGATATCAAGGCATTTGCAGCTAAATAGATGGAAATGAGAAAAATTATGCTGAGTGAAATATCCCAAACATAGAAACTTAAGGGCCGAATGTTTTCTCTCATATGTGGAAGCTAGAGTAAAACCTAAGACACAATGAAAATTAGCTAAGTTTAATTAATAAACGCATCCTAGTTGAAATTTCACATAAGCTAGTGGAACCATAACTATGAAGGTGGGGGGAGAAGGGAGGGAGGCAGAGAGGGGATCAAGGGGGTTATCAATATAACTGGGAATTCTCAACTCCCATGAGAAGCCCAACTATACACAGACAGGCTTATTTCCAATTCTAGCATGGAGGTATTACAGAGGAGTCATGAGATCGGGGAATGGATGAAGGTAGAGGGAGGAGATACTGGACTAGGATCAGCCTTAACTTACTATGTAAACATGAACATGTAACAATGATTCCCTCTAATATGTAAGACTATGTCAAACAAATAATAAAAAAATAAAAGTCATCTGGCAAATAAATAGTGGTTACTTTACAACTAAAGAAAAAAAGGCCATTTGAGATAACAGAATAGAGCAAATAGAGCAGTAGCTCTATTTGTAATATTAAGGAAATTTCTCCAAGATATAGTAGAAAATGAAAATAGCAAGGTAAAGGAGAGTATGTATAATATGCACAAACGTGCATTTGTGCACACACATGCCTTAATTATGTGTTACCTCTGGACTGACAAGGCACAGGTAATAATGCAAGGAGGAAAAGGGGACTATAGGCCTGGGAGTCTGAAAAAGGAGGGAAACCTTGTATCACATATTCTTTTTGTTTAATTGTATACTTTTACACTGATTACTTATTAAAATAATTTTTAATATTTTAGGTGTTATAACAGCAATGGTAGGGAGAGGGCTATATGATTATAAGAAAAATGAAGGATCAGAAATTGATGGTCTCTGTAAGGGCAGAACAGGGAACACCCAGGTCCTTGAGGAGGAATCTTAAAAGCCCTGTTGCTACCACCACCAACACTAATACTATTAACATAATAATAATAATGGTAGCAAAATATAAAAGGATAGGCAGTCATGATCAGGGAAAATTCTGGACTTTGAGATTATAGAGTGTTTTCCTGGTGCTACTAAATCTAAGAGGTGGGGACCTCAAGGGCTTCCTCTCTTTGAGCTGATTTTTCTCCAAAGGAACCCTTTTTCAGGGCATCAAGCACAGGACAAGAAGGAAGTCTATCTACTTAGGAGGGAGTCACAAGTAAGAACAGAACTTTGCAAGGGTGAGTCAACTTGCTCTGTGTCTTAGTGTTCACCCCTGAGAAAATGCTCTCAGGCTGACCAGCTGCAATCTTGGACCTCCTGGGGCTACTCCATTTAAATAAGGGCCTTCTATTCTATTTGCTCAGTTCTGCCCCTGCTCACCAAGGCTCTCCTCAGCTTTCTTCAACAGTGCAAGAGCTCCTATCAAGATTTCCTTATGGCCTATCTCCATGCCTTCTCCTTCACTGTCCCTTCCACCTGGAACACCCACCCACCTGCTGCCACCGCAGTCTCTGTTTCTAGAGCTAAAAGTCTCACCTCCTCCCCCAGACTTCTCTGCAGCTAAGCCAAATACGGTACAGACTCATATCCATTCCCACCCACACTTCCAACATTACTGCCTCATCAGCATTAGCAATGTTATCAAACACTTATTAAGTGCACATGGCCAGGTACTCAACCAGAGGATAGATATGACCCCATATTTTTTCTTCCCTCAAGTTGTTGACAATTTTATGGAAATGACACAAGTGTAGCTGGGTTTCTATGATAGTTTCTCAAAGTTTTTTAATGCAATATCAGCTAAGTCACTGTAAATGACTATAAATATACAGGAAATATTCAAACCTGGGGATTGAACCCAGGGGCACTTAACCACTGTGTTATTCTCCAGCCCTTTTTATTTCATTTTGAGACCGGGTCTCACTAAATTGTCCAAGCTTGCCTTGAACTTGTTTACAGGTATGTGCCAACACATCTGGCTTTTCATCAACAGTTATATTTTTAAAATATACTGTTTGGAGAAAATAAAAAGAATATACTCTTTAATTCAATAATTTATTTGAATTCTATTTTAAAAATGCTAAGTTAAATAAACAAATAAAAATATATTTACATATGATTATGTTTATCATAATCTCTATAATAAAGAAACAAGAAGAATTGTTAAGGGAAAAATATATAATGGAATATTACTGATCTATTAATAACTATTAAATGATGTTTTCAAAAATACTGAATAATTCAAAATGAAGCTCACAAAAACTAAATAAGAAAATAAAAAACTCCATATTGTGATCCAAATTTAGTAAGTTTATATTCATAATATATAAATTACATAAGAAAACATTAATGATAATAGTTAATATTTTGCTGTTATTGGCTTTAAATCTTGGGCCATGGGAAAAATTAAAAATAGGATTAATTAGAAGATGAAAAGAACGTGAAGACTTCTGTGGAAAGGATGATGGGCATTTCTTGCTAGTTAAGTATCCATAAAAGGTTGGCTAAATAGTCTTTGCCACATTCTATAATGGCGTCTGGAAGACCAGCAGTAAAAAGCATAGGCCTGACTTCAAGTAACTTTCAGATATAAAAAGAAAAGGAAGAGATAATAAGTAACTACATTTCATCATGGTAAATGTCAATCTACGAAACGTATTCACAGGATCTGGAAACTTTACCCCCCCCAAAAATAAATAAATAGATGACACTTGATTGAGTGGATTTTTGTGGGGTTTTTTGTTTTGTTTTGCTTTTTGTTTTTGTTTTTTTTTCTGTGGGAGGTGGTTACCAATAATTGCTCTAAGTTATTCAGAGCATCACTAAACTGCTGAGGCTGACTTTGAACTTGCAAACCTCCTGCTTCAGCCTCCTGAGTTGCTGGGATTACAGGCCTACGCCACCACACTCAGCCGCCTGTTTTAAGAGAGAGGGAGAAGGGGAGAGTGACAGAGAAAAAATGAATTAATTTTATTTATTTTGTTCACCTGGTTTTTGTTTTTCAAACACTTAGTTGTAATATGTGGTGCTGTGGTTCAAACCCAGGTCTTTGTGCATACCAGGCAAATGCTGTAACTGCTGAGCCACTGCTCCAGCCCCCAATGTGAATGAAAAGTTAGCTAGGTGAATTAAGAGAAAGAATATTCTATGGACTGTAGAGGTGGCTCAGTGATTAAAGTGCTTGCCTGGCATGTGCGAGGACCCGGAGCTCAAACCCTAGCACCACATACACAATTAAGTATTGGAAAAACAAAAACCAGATGAAAAAATAAATAAAATAGACTCTCTTTATTCCTCTCTCTCTCTTAAGAAAAAAGAAAGAAAGAAAAAGAGTATTCTAGTCATGGGAAAAAGCAAATACAAAGTCTCTGAGAATTTTGAAAAATAAATAGCTCTGTTTGTTGCAAGTGGTGACCAAACAGGGTAGCAGAAAGAGTTAAAGTAGGATCAACATCACTGCTTTTCAAACTACATTTTTGTTGTTGTTGTTGTTAAGGACATGACTTTATATTCTCAGTATATCATAGTGTGATATTTTTGGTCCATATCCTGTTTAATGAGCCAGTGATATGACTGATGTCACAGCAATTCAAATTGCCTCCCAAATGCTCATTTTCAATACTGGTATTTGTTTCATCAAAGATTAGAAATAATCAGTTTCTGAGTTGGACTGGTCCGTAAGTCACACTTTGAATTGCACTGAGCTAGATTATAAAGGATTTTATTCTATCATGAAGGCACTGTGGAGCCACTGAGACATTTTTTCAAATGTCTTTTTTAAATCATAGATTTACTAAACAACTTATAATGCCAAGAGAAAGATAATATTATTCACTCCATTTTTCTGGATTAGGAAAATGTGACTCATTAAGTTAAAAAAATTTCCTCAAAATGGTAAACAGAAAAATACTAGCAACTCATAACATAGAGTTAATTTCCCAAATACATAAAAAAAAAAAAAACTTCTGAGAATTAGTAAGAAAAATATCAATAACTTGATAGAGAATGGGCAAATATACCTTTCATATAAAGTAATTACTTAATAGCCTTTATACATATGAAAACATGCTCAACTTTACTAATAAAGAAATACAAATTTGGGTTGGAGTGGTGGCTTGGTGGTTACAGTGCTTGTCTAGCATGCGCCAGTACATGAGTTCAAACCCCAGTACCACGTACACAACAATGAAACACTAAATAAAAATTGTTTCTCTCTCTCTCTCTCACTGTCCCTCTCAAAAAAATAAAATAAAGAACTACAGAACTACAAATTTAAATTACTAAGATTCTATCACCCCAGCACCACATACATAACTAAATGTAGGAGCAATGAAATCCAAATGAAGAACTAAATAAAATTGATTCTCTCTTTCTTTCTCTCCTCCCCCTCTCTCTTAAAAAAAAGGGGAGAGGAGAGAAAGAGAGGATCAGTTTTACTTATTTTTAATCTGGCCTTTGTTTCTCTGACACTTAGCTGTGCATGTGGTGCTGGTGTATGGGTGTATATACCCAGGTCCTTGTGCATGCCAGGCAAGCACTCCAACTGCTGAGCCACCACTCCAGCCCCCTCATGGTATCACTCTTAGGAGTATAAATTGGGACACTTCCTATGGAAGATACATATCCTTTGGGGTAACCATTAAAATGTCACTCATAAATATCCTCTGCTTGTGAGGTACATCCATTCTACTCACTTAATGTTAGATAGGGTTTAAAGATCTGTTTTAGCAAGGGAAATGTGAGCAAAAGTGACATATGAAGTTTCTGGGCCAAATTTTCAAGAGCCAGAGTGCATTTTACTATGCTTTCTTTACTTGTTATCTTTTCTTTCCCTTTACCATTGTGACTGGCCATTTTCCAGATCTGGTTGTTCTATCAGCCTAGATTACATAAAGAGGACAACTTAAGCAGAACTCTTTGACATATTATACAATATGGGCAAGAAACAACTCTTTGTTGTTTTAAGTCACTGACAAAACGCCTAGCAATTTGGCAATATATACTGAAATTATTCCCTCAGATATACTTGCATATATGCAAAATGATATGCATAAAAAGATTTCTCATTTTTAACACGATTCATTATAGCAATTGACTTGAAAGAACCAAATGAATATCAACAAAAGACTTGCTAAATACAGTACATTCACATAATGGAATATCATACAGCTGCAAAAAATGAAAAATTCTCTTAGATATAACATGAAAGGATCATTAAGTTAAAAAAGCAAAAGATGGGGGCTGGAGTGATGGCTCAGTGGTATTGTGCTTGCCTGGCATGCATGAGGACCTGTGTTCAAGCTCCAGTACCACATATACAAATAAATTTCAGAGCAATGAAAACCAGATAAAAAACTAAATAAAAATTGATTCTCTCTCTCTCTCTCTCTCTCTCTCTCTCTATCTCCCTCTTTCTTTATTAAAAAAAATTAGTAGGGGCTGGAGCAGTAGTAGGTCAGCAGTTGGAGTACTTGCCTGGCATGCTCAAGGACCTGGGTTCAA
Organism: Aplodontia rufa; assembly: GCA_004027875.1. NCBI lineage: Eukaryota > Metazoa > Chordata > Mammalia > Rodentia > Aplodontiidae > Aplodontia > Aplodontia rufa. The sequence continues at coordinate 60,221 of PVKS010003109.1, forward strand.
ACCCCAGTATCACATACACAACTAAGTGTTGGAGAAACAAGGTCAGATGGAAAAACAAAATTTATTCTATCTCCCTCTCTCTTAAAAAAAAAAAAAAGTAAAAGATGTTCTCAGTGTGTATAAGTGTATAATATACTACCTTTAATAAAAGGGGTGAAATGGAAAAGATTCATATTTGTTTATGCCTGCATAAAGAAACTCTATAATGATAAATAAAAAACTAACAGAAAGTATTACCTTAGGCATAGGGGTGAAGGAATGACTAGGTACAACTTCGACTGCTATGGTAGAAAAATCCTTGGTGCTGTGTTTACTTCATTCTGTCTCATAACCTCAATCAATCTGTTGGCAAATCTCATTTGAAGTGTAAATGGTATAATTCTGCCTCTGTCAGATCCCTTTTTTTTAAAGCAGAAGAACAGGGGCTGGAGCTGTGGCTCAGCAGTTATGGTACTTGCTCAGCACATGCAAGTACATGAGTTCAAACTCCAGCACCACGTACACAACGTAGTCTCGGAGCAATGAAAGCCACGTAAAAAACTAAATAAAAATTGTTTCTTTCTATCTCTCTCTATATATCCCTCTTTCTTTAAAAAAAGAAAAAAGAGGAAGAGTGAGAGAGAGTGAATCAATTTTATTTAGTTTTACATGTGGCTTTCGTGGCTCTGACACTTGTGTATGTGGTGCTGGGGTTCAAACCCAGGTCCCCGCGCATGCCAGGCACCACTCCAGCCCCAGATCCCCTCTTTTTTTTTTTTTTGCAGGGGGATTACGGGGGAACAAACCCAAGGGTGCTTTACCACTGAGCAACATCTCAAACCCTCTTTTAAATGGGTCTCACTAAGTTGCTGAGGCTGGCCTCAAACTTCCTGAGATCCTCCTGCCTCAACTTCCAGAGTTGCTGGGATTACAGACCTGTGCCACCATGCCCAGCCAGAACTCTCTTTAAACTATGGCTTATCTTCCTCCTCTTGGCCATGAGTAATCGGCTGCCAGTTACTTTACCTGTGTTAAGAATATTTTTAGGAGCTGGAGCGGAGGCTCAGCAGTTTTGGCACTTGCCTGGCAAGCACGAGGACCCGGGTTCAAACCCCAGCACCACGTACACAACCAAGTGTTGGAGCAACTAAGGACACATGAAAAACTCAATAAAGTCGTTTCTCTCTTTCTAAAAAAATAGAAGAATATTTTTACTATTGTTCTGTTACTCACGTGGCAATGATTCTTAGTTACTCCTGGGTAAACTATGCCTTTTCTCGAGATAATTGCAAGCTTTAGCAACTATTTTCTGCTGTATTTTTTTTCCTTTAAGAGACTGAATTATCTCCCAAAAAAGAAAAGTCATATTTTATATTGTGTCTTTTCCAATATTTCTATTGTTCTCATTCACAGTTTTCTTTTTACATAGAGAATATGATACAACTTTCTTTTAAGTAAGAATCACAAGACAATTACTTCTGGAAAAAATTAGAAATTAAAATATAGTATTATGACATTCACTCTATGAAGATTCACTTTAAATGTTTATTTACCTTATGCTGTTCTAGATCAATCTCCCAGTGTTGTGATCTGGCAGCTCTATCCCTTAGAAATTTTTTAGCATATTCCTCAACATACATAAATTTATTCATTTAAAATATGTACATGTACAATTGTATTAATGTTAGTTACATTATGAAAGTTAAAATGGGAAAAGCATAAAAATAATCATTTAGATTTTAAAATATTAATGATAAAAATATTCTGCCATCACTAAAAATATTAGCAGTATTAATCTTTTTTTGATGAAAGCAATATGAAATAATATTTGTTTTAACATTTTATTACAGAATGACTTGGAGGTTTGGTTCCTCATTCAATTATATCAATAACTTGGTTTGCATGGCTGTCAGTGAAGAATTCTAATAAATGAATCAAATGAAAAAAGTATAATTGGTTTCTACATGCCAGTTTTTCAAAGATTTTGCTGAAATTCTGCTACCAATTTTATCTTCTCAACTATTAATCAACTTTTCTTGAAAAAGAGTAAAAAATTTTGTATATTTTTAACAAGTTCAATTCTTACCAAAATTTTCATTAGAAATTTTTCTAATATAGTAAGTCTCCAAGATTTTAGACCATACAGTAATGAGTTTTTATTGGTAACATTCATTTTGGGTAACAAAAGAACAAATATACACATGTATTAAAAAAAAAAAAGGAAGAATTTTCAAACATCTGTGTCCAAAATGCTTTCTCCAAAGAAGCCACTTTTTCAATAATTATTAAAATACTATATGTTCCCTGAAGGGTCAAATTAAAGGTCCTTTGAGACAAGAACTATTTAATCATCAAAATAAATGATAGTAATGGATTACAACTCACGTAATAAATTAGGAATCCATGAGTCCATCCTAACAAAAACAAAGTAACAAGAGAAAAGGGAAATCTTATAGTAGAAAATCAACTAAGTAATGTAGAAAGGGCAATGGAAACAAAGCTACCTTTTGGCAACCACCATTAGTGGTGAGAGCCTCCCACAGGAGTCATCAATGGATACTTAGCTGCGAGGTAGAAAACTGAGAAGGCCCCCTGACACCAGCAGTCTCAGAGGATCTCACTACAAAGCACACACCCATTACAAAAGGAAAGGGGGTGTCTGTCTTGACGATGGATAAACCAGGACAAAACAAACTGAACTAAATAATTAAGGCTCTCATAAATAGTGGAACAGGTAGCCATCATATATTTCCTGATGGGATGCTCTGATAAGAACACAGCCTGGTTTTTGTGTAATTCCTACCAAGAAAGCATTGCCTGTGTCTGAACATGAGTAAACACTGAATGTATCCAAACTGAAGAACCTGCTACAAAATGAAAGGCCTGTAAAAGACGAGGAACTATTCCAGACTGAACGAAGATCAAAGACATGACTACTAAATACATTCAGAAATCAGAAAGAAAAACAAGACATTGTCAGGACAGTTGGCAAAATTTGCACAGGGTCCTGATAATAATGTTGTCATTATTGTTTTCCTGATATGGATGGTTCAATTGTTTATTTAGGACAGTAGCCTTATTTTCAGGGAAATATAAGAGCATTTAGGAGTGAGAGAACACCATTTTTCCAACTTTCTCTCAAGTAGTTCAGAGAAAGACTGATCCTAACGGAGCAAGGGCAGATGAAGCAAATGTGAAATGTCCACAGTCACAGCATCCCGGTCAGGGATACGAGTCTATCTCCAGGTTTTATTTGACTGACAGTCATCATTTGAAAGCAACCCTTCTGTCTGAAGACTAGGGCCTATCAACAGATTAAGGACACATCAAACTCCTAACACTGAAAATGAAAAATATTTACCTTTATTTTTACTTTTTTACATTGTTTCAGATCTTAGTGTGTTGATACTTTGGACCTTAAATTAAGGAATCCCCCCCAAAATTTCTGTAACCAGTTTCTGGCCCCACATATATCAGCCAGTAGTACCTGAACTGGCTAAGGCAGGGACCCTCATCTCAAACTAAAATGGCTTCAAAGAGGTGATAGCACTGAAAACAGGCATATAACTTAACCTTCACGTTCTCAACCCACTATGTCTATTTGATTTCCATTAATTAGCACAGAAAAAAGCCAAGACCACCTCCCCATCACTTAAGGCTCTGGGTTAGTTGCCACGCATTCCCAGAAGCACACTGTAAGAACATGACTAATCACTGTCTGCTTCTCCAGCACCATATGTCTCCCCATTTCAAAAGGAAAATTGTCCCAACAAGTATCAGAACAGATTCCTACCTCGTGCAGCTGGAGTCGGACCTTGGTCACTGCTCGGATCCAGTGTGCTTTGGCTTGGGTAAATGGCGAATATGCATTCTCTTCAGGAACACTTGTAACAAAGAAAAGAATGCTTTTTGAAAAAAAACCTGAGACTACAAGGTGACAGTGCTCAAGGCAAGATCACCAAAGATCTAAAATAAAAAGATTTGTATTCATGCCTACATTAGTTTAATGATTCAGGCCACTAAAATAGCATTGTCCTGAATACCTAATGTGAAAACAATTCCTCTCTAAAATGACAACTCTTTCTAGCTTTTCATCTGTTCCTACTTTTTTCCTCCTCCTTTTTTCTCTTACCCAGTGAGATGGCTCACTGGGACAGTCAGAAATCTTGACCCTGGAAGCAATGGAAAGGGCTCTGAGTTAATGTCATGCACAGAAACCAATCAGAGGTGTGGAATAATCCTTTCAACCTCTTTCACAACCTCACTTCTCAAGACCACCAACCTCCCCTGAGGGTTCTGCATAGCTCCTTAGGGCAGAATTTTGTTCCTGCAAACCATTTCCGCTCCACTATTTTAAATTACATAAAAAGTGCCAAGAGAAAAGAAAATCACAGTCCTTTTCCTGCCATGATCTTGGTCCTTGAGCTGCCTGCCTCAGTAAAATGAACAATAAATATCTCAAAGTACCTCTGAGACAGAAACACTGCTTTGTATTTCAACAAGTCATCATCCAGGTTCTTAACTGGAATAGCAGTTAATTTTTGGTGCTAATGCTTCTCCTTCCTCCCTTTGGGGCTTACAATCAAGGTAGAAGACAAACGTCCATCACCTGTGTATGCAAAATACTTGCTAGACTCTGATGTCATCTAAACGGGTCAATTTTCTAAAACATTTGTAGAACTGGGCTTACATATACAGTTAGAACCTGAGAGGACAACACAGGTAACGAAGATAGGTACTCACTGTGGGCACATCTGCTTCTGTACCAAGAGCTCAGCCCTGACAAAATTAACTGCCAAGTCCGAGCTCCACAAACAGCCAGCCTTTCTGTGGAATACCAACCCAGCGAGAAGGCTGGGCCAGAGCTCAGTCTCCCAGTGTCTTGCCTATTAGATGAACCACAAGATATGACTAAAAACCAAGAATAGCGAAGAAGAGAGAGCAAATTTATATCTTCAGTAAAGAATGTGGGGGCTGGAGCAGTGGCTCAATGGTTACGGTTACGGCGCTTGCATCGTATGTGCAAGAATGCAGGTTCGAACCCCAGCACCACATACACAACAAAGTGTCAGAGCAACGAAAGCCACATGAGAAACTAAAAATTGATTTTCTCTCTCACTGTTCCTCTCTCGCTAGAAAGAAAGAAAGAGTATGTGGAAAAGCAGTACCAACTACCAACTATTCCTTAACTTTTACCATGTAACTGGCATTTACTGCCCTTAGTTTTTCAGTGATAGACTTTATTCTAGCACTATCTGGAAATAGTTTTGTTTGTCAAAACTGAAGGCTGCTAAAAACATCTAGTGTGCAAAACTAGTAGCTTCCCATAACAATTATCTGGCCCAGATGTCAATAGTACCAAGACTGAAAAACCTACTATAACCAACCTCTTCTCAGCAAGTCTAACCAACTTAATAATAACATTCAAATTCTGTACTAAGTTTCTCATTATAAGATATTAAAAGGGTAAGTTTTAAATTCTTTTTTTTTTTTTTTTTTTTTTTTTTTTTTTTGGTACCAGGGATTGAATCCAGGGACACTTAACCACTGAGTCACGTCACCAGTCTGCTTTTTATTTATTTTTTAAATTTGAGACAGGGTCTCGCTAAGTTGCTCGGGGTTAGGGTTAGTTGCTAAGTTGCTGAGTCTAGTTTTGAACTTGCAGTCCTCCTGCCTCAGTCTCCTGAGCTGCTGGGATAACTTGCACCACTGTGCCTAGCTACATTTTTCTTCTTAGGGATTTAAATTGCCAAACAAATTGTCAGACCTAGCGGAAACTGTCCGCTTGATCAATTCTTTCTTAACTCTGTCCTGGTTTTTCTCAGGGAGCATAAAACAAAACAAAACAATAATGTTCACAAAAGAAGTTAAAACATCAACAGACTAGGAAACCAGGCAAGCCACCCAAAGTAGCTTCATTAGATGAAATCATCTGCAGGGCTCATGTCTGATTTCAGACTTAGATGCAGCCACACATGAGATCAAGAATGGCAGACTCAAGAAGTCTTAGAATACTGCAACTCTCTAACTATAGAGAACCCAAGTGTTCTTTAGAAATCACCAAAATATCTTGGAAATTTTAACAAAAAAAAAAAAATCAAAGGAAGCCATGCAGAGCTCAGCATGGTTGTGTTGCCCCCCACCATACCCACCTGCTGAGAAACAAATGAAAAGCTCTCATATTTAGTATACACAGGACAGGTACTGAGGAAAAATGTGAGGAAGCCATCACCTACCTCTCCTGAGGGTCTAGGACGTGGTCTTTCTGTAGCACCAGATCTGGGGGAGAATGGGCTGTGGCATCTTCTGTCATCTCTTTGGTTTCACAGGCTCTCCCCTTCTCTGCTTCACTTGCAGCCTCCAAGGCTTTCTCTTGTTCTCCAAAGCCAGCCTGGCCATCTCTGGAGAGACTGCCAGAGCTGTGGCAGGAATGAATGGAGTCCCTCTCCCGATGATCATCATCTTGTTCATGATATTGGTCTAGTTCACTCAGCTGAGAGCTTCCTTGACTCACATTACAGGAGGAGCCATACCTACTACTGCTGGTGGGGCTGTGAGAATGAAAGGAAGACAGATCAGTTAAAAAAAAAATGCAAACTGAGGACCAAGGTACAGGTATAGATAAACCCAGGAAATAAACATTATATCAGGGGCAATAATCACCAACAGGAGGTTCCTACAAAGAGAGCACCAAATTCCATAATCTAGAAAAATTAGTCTCCACTAAGCAGAACCATTAAAGGGAAAACACAATGTGCTAGGTTCTCCAAGAGTGTTTAACTTCAGCCCTACACCTAACTTTGAAGAACAATTCATCTTAATATGCTAATTGTAAGTATAATTAAGAAACGTTAAAAAGCCTATTGCTTATTCCTAAAATTTTATTCAGTCTTCTAAAGAAACTTGTCCAGTGGCTGTGATTAAAGTTTACTAATTTCCATATAGTAAAATGGAGTGAATGAATCCACTCTCCTTTTCTATTATTTAATAAACTGAGGTCCTTATTTAATCTCCTACAATTGTAAATGTGTATACCTATACCATGGCATAAGAAAAGGACAATGAACATGTTCCTTCAATTATCTCTTAGCCATCTGTAGAATGAGAATGGAAGGAGATGGAGGCCAGGACCAGTAAATTTCACCCATAGGAATGTATAGTGAATCCCTGGCAGCACAGAAGTGTCCTAAAGATGAACTTGTCCTTCAGTATCTGTGTAGCTCTCAGGGAAAGACTCAGTTATGCATAAAGAGAACGAAGTCTGAAATAAGGCCAACCCAACCCTTTCCCAATCACCTGAATTCACATGCTGAGAAAGAAACCTATTCCCCTCCTATGAGAGATGGCAGTTATAGCATTATGGTGATAGTGGTAAGAATTTCCAAGTGGTGGGAAGAAGAGCAGTATCTATAAGATACTCTCTCAAGCCTTAGAGTCCTATCACCTAAGGAAGTCAGTCCTAATAAATACAGAGGGACTTTGTGGTTATCTAGAAAACATATGTCAGCCCATTTGGATGCTTCAATCCCAAGTCAAGAGTCCTTATTTTATTACTGTTGGAAAGCTTTCAAGCAAAAGGGCAGGAATTTTCTTGCCATATAATCAAGTCTTTAACTAAAGGGCTTATGTTTATTTGCCATTGGTTGAATTAAGAGAAATCGTTGGTGTTTTCCAATGAGATTTTCATGATGGTTTTTCTCTGTTACCTTCTATTTTCAGGCTGATTTCTGATTTCCATCACATGTCAGTAGAACACATAACAGGTCACTGTTCCTGCATCTTCTGATGCACATATATGCATGGATATATATGCACCCCCCCCCCATACTCACAATCTCTAAAGCCCCTGATCAGTCCCTCTGGACATGTTTGACTCAGAAGTCAAGACAGCAATCTTCCTTTTTTAATCATAAAGCCTTTTTTTTTTCCCTTCAAGGTAGCATTCTTAAACTACACTGTATGGTGCTTCTTCTTGGAGGAAATAAGAGTACCCTCTGTAGATGAATCCCATACAATGCTTCAGACCAAAGAACTACAGTTCAGGATAGCCCTAAGCTTCCGTAAGACTTTGCTCAAAGCACTCAACAGACATAAGCCTCAAGAGTAGTAAAAAGCAGAGAATGATGTCTGATGAGTGCTTTGAGTGAAGTCTCACAGTAATTTGGGGAATCCTTTGCTGAAGTTCTTCAGTCTGGAGCACTGTGATACCCTGGCACCAGAGACTGATACCTGACAAAAAGCTATGCAAATCCATGTTGAATAGGATATAGATTATTCTAAGTCATTCTTTATACTTTGTATATTACTTAATACCTTCATTGCCACTGGACAAAGCTCCTTAGAAGACTTAGAAAACCAAAAGCCAATTAGGTTTCTCCCCCTCTACTATAGGATATAAGTGCCTAAGGACCAAGGAAGAATCCTATCCTATTATGTAGTTGTAGTTAAATACTTTGTACCTCTTCCTGTCCTCCCTTCTCCATTCCACATTATATAAGTAGAGCAAACAAGAGTGAGTAAATCTCAGGGCTTAGCCTTTCCTTTAAGCAGAAAGCTCCTAGTTCTAATAAATGAATGACATTTGGCACTAGAGATAAAGGAAAGGATGAAAATATCTACATATTAGTTCTTGTCACTAACCACTAATTAACATGAAGCACGGGTGTTTGGAAAGACACAGAAAGGACAAAAAGCAAACTATCATAATCTACCATTAAGTCACTTGCATCATAAATGGTCAGTTCCTTAAAACCATTTATGATGCTTGAGTTGAGAACAGGCCTTTTGTTGGTTATTGGTTCCTTGATGTCTTTCAGAGTGACTGGTTGCTGTACATTCAAAACACAGTCAGTACTAGCAGGCACCATCTCCTCTTGTTTTTCTGGCTGGTGAAGAAGCTCAAAGACAGTACAGTGTTCTTCCTCAGGTTTCCTTGAAGGACAGATAGAGTCAGAGAGATTGCCTTGGGGACACCAGTGTTCTCCAGATGCTGGTTTCCCTGGCTGGGATGTCACTTCTCCAGTCCCTGAAAGTCCATGAATATAGAAACCAGGCCTGGCATCCAGCTGCACAGAGATCCCAGAGGGATGAATAAAGACTCCAGCTGGCTGAGCACCAGCTCCAGATATTTGAGAAGACTCAAAAGCTTTGCTGGTCTTACTGGAGTTAAGGTCCTGATCACTGGGGATACCTAAACCTGGAGGGGAAGATTTTCCAGGGATTTGTTCAGGGCCCCCTTTGTTCTCTTTTGGCCATGAAAATGAAAGATCGAGTTTCTTTCCAAACCCTAGTTTTGGATCACTTGCCAGTACACTTCCTTCTCCACCTCCCTCAAACAGAGTTGACAACTTCTTAAAACCAGACATTAAACTAGTCTCTACTGCTCTGTTACCAGATGGAGAATGTGAGGGAAAAAATGAGCTCAGTGTCTTCCCACAGTCATTAGTAGAGGATGGGAAGCGAAACTTTGGCCAACTGGTCATATTTGGGATCTCAAAATGAGGTCTTGGCTGCTGTGTTTCTTGAGGGATTGTAGGTAGATCTTTCTGGGAATGAAATACCCCACTAATTTCTCTGGCACAAAGTTCAGGCTCCTCCTGCAGAGGATGATGAAGATTCTCTTGGGTTTCTAGAGTGGTGCTCTCATTGACACTTGCCTCATCAAACTGTGTAGTATTGGTTTCGAGTGAATTGGTTGAGTGCAGTTCCAAGAAGTCTTGGCTTGTGGAGGCAGTCTGAATATCTGGCTGTGGCTCAAGAAGAAGAGTTGGTTGAATTAGAGGAAGCTCTTCAGCAATCCAGGAAGGATCTGGATGCATCTGTGTTGGTAACAGAATATGCTCTGCTTCCAATGATGCCTCTGTGTCTGTACCTTGTAACATCCCCATGTCTCCTTCATCACTTAGAGATAACACTCCCTGTCCCATTTCATCCTCTGAGACAGAAGATGTAGCAACTGTTTCAAAACTGTGGGGTTCTGGAACATTTTCAGGAGCATTATATTTTTCCATTTTGGTTGTTAGTTCAAGATTATCTGTCAAGCTATCTGATTCTGGCTTTGCACTAACCACAGTCATTCTATAGTCACTGAGAGCAGAGTCTGAACTGAGTCCTGCAGAGGCAGCTCTAGGCAAACTTCCTGGAGGTATGGATCCTACAGGATCTCTGGAACAATTATTCTGAAACCATGAAGTAACAACAGATGATTCTTGTTTATATGTTTCTGGTTTGGAACTTCTGAAAATTCCAAATAACTCACCTTTGAGGGGCTGAGATGATGTATTAGAAGAAAAATAAAAAAGGGAGTTTTTCTTTGGAGATGTAGGAGAAGAGAAAAGGTCAGAGAAAGTTTTAGGAGGTTCAATTAAGCACCCAGAGAAAGATTTCACTTTGGTCACAAACTCTGAAAGCATTTCAACTTGAGAGTCTAACAGTGATTTGTCGTCCTTTTTGTCTACATCTTGGTTCTGGAAGTGTCCTGCATACCCTGGGTCTGGGGAAGCAGCAGCTGGCTCCAGGATCTGGGGCAAGACCTCATCAAGGGCCATTTCTAATGGAAAGCTTAATGAGTCAGTAGTAAATCTTTCATTTTGGCATTTAGTACAACCACCTAAGTCACTGAGCTTTTCATTCAAATGGTTATCAGAAGAAAAAGTCATGGCCAGTGAGTCACTGGGGAAGGCTTTCTGGTTCAAAACCTCTTCCATATGGGAAGTTACCCCAGGGGTTTCTGGATCAATGAGGAATGTTTCAGCATGTGCTTGAAGTTCCAGAGAAGTAAGAATAATGTCTTTTTCTAACTGATTCATCTGGAAATCTGAAGATGTCCCTGATTCATTACTAGAACTCAGTTTTCCCTGTGTTTTCTCTACACTGAGCTCATCTACCATGGAGGTTACCTCAGTGGTATTGCTAGTGGAAATACAAGAGGCCATTTGTTGTTCATGAATTAGTTCCTGGGCTATGATACTGCTATGATCACTGGAACCATCCGTAGTCATTGTGACACTAGTGTCTACAAAAACACTTGGCTTCTCACAGGGCTGGGTAGTCACTGGAGCAACAGGAGTCTGATGCTTTTCATCCAAAAACGACAAGCTGAAGAAACTAAAAGTAGAGCTATTTTGAGAGGTATCCTTCTTGATGCTTGAGATAGTGGTGGGAAAAAAGGAAGGAAGTATGAATAGCCCTTCTGCTTGAGATTTGGCTCTTGGTAGAGAAGTAGAAGCTCTGCTCCCAGTTTTTCCAGATCTATTCAAGAAAGAAAATATACTATTTCTGGTTGGCAGCTCTGGTTGGGATGGAGATGTTGTAGCAGTTGAAGAACTTTGGTCTTTGTCAGGAAGATGATCTCGTTCATTTGAATTTCTTTTGCTCAGAATATCAAAAGGTATTTTACTACTTCTTGGAACTTCTGTCATTGTAGACGTGTCACTAGTTTCTTTTGAAGAATTTCTAGGAGAGTCCTTGAGACAGCTTGTTGAGAAAGATGGATCTGGTGACTGCTGGATTGGGTAGTCTCTGAAGAGTACCTCTTTTTCATTGAAATTACTATCCTGAATCTCCCTGACTGATGGTTCCCTTAGTCCACTGTCATCAATGGTAGCCTGTTTGTTCAGACTTCTACCTCTAACATTCACTTTAGAGGAAACTGCTGCAGAAGGAAAGTTCCCAATACTCTGACTATTTAACTGTTTAGGATTAAGACTTGACCTGACCTCATCCTTATCATTCACTGAAGAAATGGGCATATTTTCCGTTGTTTGTATGGGTGATATATTAGTTTTAAAGAACTCCCCAAGGGTACCAAAAAAATTTGAAACACTAGAAGATTCTTTCTTTTCCTGAGATGATGCCTTTCCATTTCTGTCACTACCACTCTTTTCCAAGTTTGATGATTCTTCTTTGTTTTCCTGGGTTTTAAAGAGGTTCAAACATCCAGATGTCTGTTTTTCATTTCCTATTGTACTTACTGAAGATTCTTCTCGACTAAAGAGTTTCAATGCACTTTTAAATAATGTTCTCTCAGGCTCTTTGGAAGACTGTTCCTGAGGAAGATCACAACTCCTGTGCTCATCCTTACTAAACTGTGGTGCAGGAGGACCTGAAACAGAATCAACTATAATGATTTTGCCATCTTCTTTACCTGAGTTAGCCTGTAAAGTCATTTGGCTTACTTGATAACCAGATTTTAACAAACTTTGTTTTTTCACAGGAATGCTTCTTTTTAAGGGGAACCCTTGCCTTATATTTTTATTAAACTCTGGTTGCTGAATGTTGGATACTGTCTGTTTCTCTGAATACTTCAGCGAATTTTCTTCCTCCTCTTGGGAGTTACTCTCCAATTGCTTACTCGAGGTTAATGACTGAAAATCATCATTTGTAAGCTCTGCTAATTTTGACTGCCTATCCATTGTTTGCATGACTAAAGCCTCTAAAGATTCACCTTTATCAAAATTCAAAGTACTTCCAACCAAGGCACCCCAAACAGAAAATAATGGAGTCACTTTGTTCACTGATGATGTTTCTTCTGTATGCTGAGAGCCATTAGTCATATTTTCATGATGAACTGAAGGGGAAACTTCTTCAGAATATGATGGAAGCCAATGGAAACTGGAAAGGTGAACTGATGAATCTTTAACTAGAGGCTGGTTCCCATCTCTTTCTGTAACTTGACCTCTATTTAAGACACAATTACTCATACTCTGGGGCTGATTTCTGAGATTCATTGTATAGTCAAGGTCTTCAGAATCACAGGGACTTTCTTTGGAAAATACAAAATCTCCTCTAAATTTTTGAGGATTATAGCCTGAAAAATCTAATGGTTGATCTGGCTGGACTAAACTTGATTCTTCAAGTACTTGGGAAAAGGTTTCTAAATTTAGACACAATCCCTCACTTCTTGGCAAAGCTACAGATAAATCCAGAGGGTCATCATTTGGTTCTTCTTCAACATACCACAATATTTCATCTTCCCTGACAAGTACTTTAAGACTATGGGCAGAAAAAATGCTGTCATCCAACATAATACTTGATAGATCATTTGTCTGCAAATCATAATTCAAATACTCTTGATAAGAATAATCCGGTATAAATAAATATACATATTGCCCAGTAGAGTCAGTGAGGAGAGAATAGATATATTGATCATCACGGAACATATAATATCCATAATCCCCATTCTCTGAGGGCCACCAGACTCCATTTTCAAGACACGATAACCATTCCTGGTACTCATAGCCAAAACTTGAAACGATAAGATTTCCATCCATTCTTAATGGTTCTTGATCAACTCTGGAGCATGTAGTTTTCTCATAATCTAAAGAATAACTTAAGTCAATAGGCAATTCTTCCAGTGAATTCTTAGTCTCATTAATTGGAAGATAAACAGAATTTCCATATAATGAGTTAGCTGCCCACATATCACCTCTTAATAAGTAATCATCATTAAATGCTAACTGGTCGGATGATTCATATGGTAAGTCACACCAAATGACACTATTTGGATTTGCTCTCCATTCCAAGATATTTGCATTTTGATCTTTTTGGCAAAAATTTATTACTGGGTTTTGTGAGTCAGGCCATAAGAAAACATCCGCTGATGGAAACGTAGTTTGATTCAACATATAATAAACTGGCTGATGTAGTCTGGAATTTTTAGAAAGATCTTTTATATCAGAATTCCATTCAAAACAGAAAGGATTGTTTGTGCTTTCAATGCCCTGATGATGATTTGAGTTATAAATTTTAATATTTAATATAGGTGAATTTAATGTGTTTAATCTTTCATGCAGTTTTGTCTCAAGAATATGGTTTGGTATCAGCCACTTAGTCAAAGATTTCTCTAAGAGGCCCTGTTCAGAACTGGCAGTACAGTGAAATACTACATTCTCAGAAGAGGGACAAGGATTTGCATTTTGCTGGGTTTTCCACGTAGAAGGGCAACAATGATTATTAACCCAAGCATCAGATGCTGGTACGTTTTCTTTTGAAAATGATAAAAAGCTTTTTATGAACCCTGAAGTGTCATGTTTTTCAACCTGGTTTCTCTTGTTCTCAGAAGTCATACATGAAGTAGCAGGGATCTTATCTAAGGATAAATGCTTATTTCCATCGAAACCTTTAATGTCACCCAAAGACATGAACTTTGCTTCACCTGGTTTACAATCACTCATATTGCTATTTGATATCAAGTTAAATATTCCAGGGAGTAATAATCTTGGAGTTCTATTCTTTTGAGTGGAATCATCACTTTTCAAATTTAAATCTTGTCGACTAAACAAGTTTTCAGAAGAAAACTTGCTAAAGAGGCCAGAAAGGAAGCCCCCTTGGGTTTGTTTTTTAGAAGTATTACCTACAACTTTGTCTGTATTAGTCAAAGTAGATTTTGAAATGGTAGAAATAAATTCCAATGAAGACTCTGATACTGTTGAAAATGTCTCTTGTGTAAAATTCTTACCTTCTCCTGAAAGATCTGAAGTTTTATGTTCTTTGGGAACAACTCCAGGAACAACTAAGGCATCGCTTTCATAATTCTCTACTGCTCTGTGGTCACTTGGATTTGATTCTTCTATACTCCCAAGATTCCCAAAATTGTAATTAATATTTGAGGTTGGATCAACATTTATCATATTTAGTTTCGCATCTTCAGAACAATGTATTTTCTCATTCTTATTAAATTCCTCTGTACTGTCAAATTTCCCTAGATTATTATGAATATTTGGAACTGAACTAGTTCTTACTGAACTAAGTTTGGTATCTTTGGGACAAATTACTTGGTCATTCTTATTAAATTCCTCTGTACCACCAAATTTCTCCAGATCATTATGAATATTTGGAAGTAAATCAGATTTCACTGAACTGAGTTTGGCATCTTCCTGGCAATTTCTTTGGATCTCTCCATCAGTGGTTACTGCTGAGTCATGAAAATGCTGGTCATTAACAGTTTTCTGATTGTCAGTGAAAGGGAATTTAAACAAAGGAAAAATGCTTCCTTTCTCTTTTGAATCCTGCTGCTTTTCAGAATGACTAAGAACTCTGAAAAATGGAATATGTAATTTTCCACTAAATGAAAAAGAATGTCTATCTTTCTTAGGGCCCCTTTCCCATCCCTCTTCCTCAGACTGGTGAATTTTCATAAATTCAGACAAAGTTTCCTTTGAACAAGTCTCAGGAGAAGTGAACAAAAACTGGCTAAATGATTTTCTGAGGGGCTCAAGGAAATCATCATCACCAGTAACTCTGTCCTCCTCTAATGGCTTTGAAGAAGCCTCTTTATTTGCAATTACACTGCCAGGTATACACAGATGTCCTGCAGTATCTTTGGCACTTCTTTCTGGGTGATCTGGCAGTAGAGACAAATTTGCACAGGATTTTCCTTCCAAAAGTTTCTCAATATCATCTTTCTTACTTGTACAACTAGCTGAATTTGAAGGTTCATTGGACTCTTGGGAGGACAGCAAATCCTCACTTCCTGGCATTTGGAACCAGTCTCTGGTTTCTACATCCTTCCTATTTAAAACAACAATACTACTATGGTGGTTGTCAATGGTGTCCTCCCTTTGACTTGACTCTGAACCACACCCAACAAAGTTTTCCCTCCTCCTTTCTTTGCTCTGGTCATCTTTTTCAGTTTCCTCTTTTTCTGAAAAGATTTTCAATGGATTTAGCATGTCGAAAACAGACTTTATAACTGAATTTTGTGAAGATGGGTCCCTTCCAGTAGTTTCTATTGCATTCTGAAAGCTTAAATTCCCCATCTTATTGTTCGCGTGCTCCTTTCCAGAGGTGCTGCCATGCCTGCTGATATCCTTATCATCAACTGTTTGGGAGGATAAAAGATCTTTCTCCAATACTGAGTTAGTAGTGGGTCTAGATTCCAAGTTAATTTTCTCTGTTTGATTAAGGGTGTCTGTTTTCTCTGGAACTGTATAAATCAGTTTTTCCACAGAGGTTGTTAGATGCTTTTTGCCTGAACCCACCTTTTCTGTGAGTGAACTGAATAAAGAACCAACAGCATATTTTACTCCATTCAGCTCAGGAAAAGAAAGTGGCTTGTCCTTGTCATTCTTTGTAACAGTTAAAGGTGGTATTTGAGCCTTAGGCGTTTTCTGTTTTCCAACATCAATAGTACTATTAAGTTTATCCTTTTTTTCTGTTTTTGAAAGGGAACCAAATCTATTAATCTCCTCTTCCTTCTCTGCTAAATATTCTGATACTTTTTCTACTAAACACTGAAGCTCATCCATTGTATCTACATAGTCCTCTTTGGGTTCTTCATTAGAAGGGGTCATTTCTCCCACAGAGCACCCAACTGTATTTGTATCAAAATTTATGCTTTGTAATTGTAATGCTGGATTTGCCACATAATATTCATCAGAAAAGTCTCCAACATGATGGACACTAGACGGATGCCAGGATGGTGACAGCAAATTTTCCTGCTCATCAGAAATGGGGGAACCCAGAAATTCTTCAGAAGTACTGCTAGTAGAATCTTCAACAATACCAAAGGGAGTTAAATTAATTACATGCTGGTTTGAGTCAGATGACGTTTCACAGTTCCTTAAACAACATGGTAGCTCATAATCATAACTTCCCAACTTATTAGTCCAGGCGCCACTTTCAACCACAAATCCATTTTTGTAGGGATGCAAAACTGGGAAATTCTGCTTCTTCTTTTCAATGTGGTGATAAATATAATTTTCAGTACCAGGATACGCACTTTTGGAACTAATCTTAGTGACAGTTTTAACATCATACTGCCTTCTTTCGCTGTCTTCAATATGACTGGGTAAGGGTTTCTTTTTTCTTCTATCTATTGTATCATATTTTGAGGGATATCCAGAGAACACAGATGTTTTAAACTTATGGTCAAAATTAAGGATAGTACAGAATTCTGTTTGTTGGCTCTGAGATGGTGTCTTTTTCCAACTATTGTACATCGGTTGTTTTGTTTGGCTATAGTGTTTATCAGTTTTTGAAAGACTTTGAAATTCTTTTACTTCTGTTTCCTTCAAATTTATGTTACCATTTTCTAAAATGTCTTGAGATATTTCCTCTTCTATCTCTTTGTATACATCTTCTTGTTCTTCACAGACAACATCAGAGAAGGCTGAAATAATCCTAATTTTGTCATTTTTAGCCTGTGATCCTTGCCTGATGTAAGGATTAAAATTGGAGGAAAAGTAAGGCAAAGAAAAAAGGAGAGATAGGGAAAAGGAAAAAATAAGTTATAAGATTAAAGTACCTGTTCAATAAGAGGATTAGGATAGCAAAATTACCAGTCTGATTAAAAACAACTAAAAAATAGGAAAAGGAAACCTATACATTCTTAATATTATACATAGGCAAATAGCTTTATCCACATCAGAAAAAGAACAGTTTTAAAAACAATTTAAAAATGTTTTACTTTCTATCATTGTCTCTGCTAATTTTTTAGGTTTATTTTCCAAGAAACAAAAAGAAAAACACTAAACATGCTTTGTTAATACCTAGAATGTATTTACAAAGATTAAAACTGTTGGGTACATCATGAAAATATATCAAGAGATTCCCTCCTGCCCCTGGTACTGGAGATTGATGATCATAGGGGTGCTTTGATTGCCTCCCAGCGATTTTTATTTTTTATTTTGATACAATGCCTTGCTAAATTACTGAGGCTAGCCTTGAACTTGTGATCTTCGGGCCTCAGCCTCCTGAGTAGCTGGGATTATAGGTGTGCTTCACCATATCTGGCTTAATCAAGAGATTTTAAGACACCTAAGTTTGCTAATGCATTTGTGTTTAAGAAGAAGTCAAGCTATTAACTCGCTGAAAATTCTATTTCAGGCTATATAGACAACAATACGGTCAAACATTTATTTTAAAAAGACAAAAATATGTATTACAAAAACAACTTGACTATCAAAAATCTAACCTTGTTATGCTACCAAAAGCAGCAAATTATTTTAAGCACTGTAATTTGTGGTTTGAAAAATCCAAAGGCTTAACACATCAAGGATCACAGTAAAATGAAGGCTTAACACATGACAGATCACAGTAAAATGAATACCTTTGCTGTGCTGATTACAGCACCAAAAGCAACATGCATAACTTTAAAAAACGAATACAGAAACAGTTGACCTTTCTTTCATGTAGGTTAGAGGCTGCCTGGTTCCTGTATTTCTATACACTGAGGGCCTACAGACCAGGGACTTACCAGCTCACTGTGTTCTTCTATAGATGTAACATATAATAGCATTTATTTAGGAAAAAGAACAAGATCAAACAAGAAGACTAGAAACAAGATCAAAGTAGTTACTAAAAATCTTCCATAGTAAAGCTGATATTCTCTTAACTCTTTTCAATACTAGAAACACTTTGGCTAATAATATCTAACAAAGTTTAACTCTGTTGTCCAACCTCAAGTTATGCAAAAATCCTATTATTCTGGATTCATTAAGTAAAAGCTCATTTGGTTTCATGAGGAAATCCAGCTTAACATGTTTTTGTATGCAGTTTCACAACTCTTTTTTTTTTTTTTTTAGGGCTGAGGACCGAACTCAGGGCCTTGCACATGCTAGGCAAGCACTCTGCCACTGAGCTAAATCCCAACCCCATTCACAACTCTTTAATATTTTCCAAAAACTCAAACTAAACTCCAACCTGAAAGGAATTTTTACAGTTGAATATTAAATCAACAGCCACGGATACAGTGGATATAACCATTTACGTTTATACTTTATATTTCCTGGGAAACACAAATGTTTCCTCAAGAATCTTAAACTTGGGGCTGGAGCAGTGGCTCAGCAGTTGTGGCACTTGCCTGGCATGTGCAAGAACGCAGGTTCAAACCCCAGAACCACGTACATAAGGAAGTCTCAGGGCAACGAAAGCCATGTGAAAAACTAAATAAAAATTGATTCTCTCTGTCTCTCTCTCTCACAAAAAAAAAAAAAAAAAAGAATCTTAAACTTTCTTCCTAAAAAAGCTATGTAACTTGAGGATTTAGACTATGAACATGAAATTAATGTTTACATTTATAAACAGTGCTAGTGATAAAAATCTCTACAAAATGTCTTACAGGAGAAATCATTTCAAAATACTGAGTTTAAACGTCTATAATATAAAGTTTACTTAAAATTCCTTCTAACTTTTACTCTGCTGGCAATTATAAAATACCTACTTTTAAACCTCATTTTATATATTGATTCATTAAAGCTCAACTTATATGAAAACTGAAAAATTTTAGGAAAAAAAAACATTGCAACTTAAAGCATGTCATTAATGCTCTTCCAAGAATTATTTATTACGGTAGTAACCAAGAAATAACCAAAATAATAAGGTACTGATTAGGTAAATTACAGTTTGTCCGAATGGAAGAGTAAGCACTTATTTAGGATGATGTGTCATCTCCACTGCTTACAAACCCTAAGGGGAAAGACTAAAAGAAATGAAAGAAAAAATTTTTTCAAAAAGAAAAAAAAGGAGGAGGTCAATAGAGTAAAGGAAGCAGGTCTGGGTGTGGGAAGAAAAGAAGACAAAGGAGAAATGAAATTGATCAAAGTATGCTATACGCACATACAAATATGGCACAGTGAAATCCACTATTCTATGTAATTATAATGCACCAATACAAAATTTTTAAAAATTTTACTATTGTTTTTTTCTTAACATAGGACAATGTAAAATAAAATCAAGTGAATAAAACACAAGTATTCAAGGGCTGGAGTGGTGGCTCAGTGCTTATGGCACTTGTCTGGCATGCGCGAAGAACAAGTTCGAACCCCAGCACCATGAACACAACAAAGTGTCAGAGCAATGAAAGCCACATGAAAAATTAAATAAAACTGACTTTCTCCTTCTCTCTCATTGTCCCTCTCTCAAAAAAAAAAAAAAAAAGAGGCAGAATTCTACACTGTGTTTGGTATGTGAGAAAATGTAACTGAAAATATTTTCAGAGATGACATAGTAAACTGGAATAGGATGTCATCTAGGTGGTCTTTTGAAGGTCAGCATAAAAATTCACCAGTGTACAAGCTGGTGAGCTGGACAAAAATATGAATTCCATCCTATAGATTGGGGAATTTTAGAAATTAAAAATATGAGCTAAGTTGGGTGTAGTAATGCACATCTGTAATACCAGTGGCTTAGGAGGCTGAGGCAGGAGGATCTCAAGTTCAAAGCCAGCCTCAGTATCTTAGCAAGGCCCTGAGCAGCTCAGTGAGACCCTGTGCTAGAGGTGTTACCCAGTGGTTAGGTGCCCATGGATTCAATCCCTAGTACCAAAAAATAAAATAAAATAAAATAATAATAATAATAGTTTAGTTAATTAATTAAAATATGAGCTAAGTTGAAATGGGTTTCTAAAAACTAATCTCTGATCAATGAAATAATTGATTCAAGCAAGGATCAATGAATGCTAAAAAAAACACTGGGTAAAAAGTTGTTGGACTACTGATACAATCTCAGGTATCACCCCATATGTTATTCATAACAAATAAGAAAGAGTATCTTTATACTCTTTATATTATAGCACATACAAGATTTTTTTTTTTCAGGGCTGAGGACTGAACTCAGGGCCTTGCGCATGCTAGGCAAGCGCTCTGCCATACAAGATTTTTTAACCAAGATATCAAACTAAATATCACCAATAGTAAGACATTACACTATGTAGTATTTTTGCCAAAAAATATTTAATCTGATAATAACATGAAGAAACAATCAGACAAAACCAAACTAAAAGACATTCTCAAAACATCTGGCCTATACTCTTCAAAAGATATATCTCAAAAGAGCAGGAAAAAAGGACTTCTGCTAGATTAAAGGAAACTAAGGAGAAAGGCAAATCAAATACAATGCTTCATGATTCTTGTCTGGATCCTGACTCAAAAAGGAAAAAAAATACATATAAGGAAAATTATGGAGACTACAGGAAAAATTAAATATTATCAGATAATATCATTGTATCATTAAATTTCTTGATATAATCACAGCGTTAAAGTTATGTAAAAAAAAAAAGTCCTTTTTCTAGAGACTGAAATGGAGCAAATTATATCCCATACTTGTATGATTACGTGAAAATGAACCCCAACATTATGAATAACTATAATCTAATGAAAACACTTCAATATATTTTTTTAAAGTTCTTTTTCTTAGGAATTACATGCTGAAGTACTTACTGGTAAAGTAATACGGTATCTCCAATTTACTGTCAAATTGTTCAGAAAGAAAATATGTGCATGTGAATATATATTAGGGAGAATGCAATAAAGTAAATGTGGCAAAATGTTAACTGATAAATCCAGGCAACTAAACTATGGGTATTCATTGTATTATTTCTCCAAATTTTAAGTTTGAAATACTGTTTTAAACACTGAAGGATGGAAGGAGCACAAATGTATACATTTTCTTTGATACTCACAAATACATGACAATAGTTCATGGAAGGATATATAAAACAGCAATGGGGAGGGAACCAGGAGGAAGGAAGCTGATAGGGTGGAGGAAGACAAGTATGGGTGAGAAATTATTGTTTTGTGTTTTAAATTACATTTAATCATGAAGTGCTTTATATATTTAAGAAATAAAATGAAATTAAAATAAAGTTCCAGCAAAAATATTGAATCTGCTATAGTGAGATCATATTGGTTTTCTTATGAAGTTTCCAGGAAATACTTTAGCAGGAAGAATTACCCAAACTTTCAAAATCTGTGAGTTTCTTTTCTTTTTTTTTTTTAAATGGTGGTGAAGGGTGTTAGCAAAATCACTGAACTAAGCCAGGTATATGCCTATAAGCCCAGAGATGGGAGGCTGAGGCAGCAGGATTGATGGTCTAAGGCCAGCCTGGGCAAATTAATGAGACCTATCTCAAAATAAAAAATAAAAAGGGTTGGGGGTGTAGTAAAACATGCTAAGTTCAATCCCCAATATGGCTGAGCTATGGCAGTGGGGGGGGGGGGGTACCAGTTATTTTTTGTCTTCTACCCCAAGGCATTGAGAATTACTGATCATATAGAGAAGTATCCCTGGTAGAAATGTATACAAATGTGTAGAAGAGAAAGGAGACTGAAAATCTATACAAAATTAGTAGCTTGACCCATCATAATACTACACCTGTACCACTTCAAGTCAAAGCACCCAAATTCTTCTTGTCAGCTGCATCACGGGAACTGGTTACTAGAACGAAAAAGTGCTTTGTTCCTACCTGAGGGCCCGTCGTTCTGGATAATCAAGGTCATAACTCTGTACAGAGTCATTGCAAGAGTCCCGGGAACTGCTCTGAAGCAGTAATTGCTGTGGCAATCGCACAGGCACAGAGAACTGGTGCACTGAAGTGTTGGGTTGGGAAGTCGTATGGTAAGGAGGTGGAATGCTATTGCTGGTCTCACTGCGATAGTCACTGTCTCGGTCATCAACGGCACTATCAGGGTCTTCAAAGGCTGAGGAAAAAGCACAGTCAGTTTAAGTATTCCAGCTTTATTCAGTTCTTCAGAATGTTTTCTGCTCTAACTTTGATAGCCACAGCCTGAACCTTGAAAACAAGAACAAGCTGAGCTGCATACAAGCCTAGTGACCTCAAAACCATGTGTAAAAGCATGTCAATTAATACCCACAATCTACCAAATGAGATAAAACACATGGTTTGATTTTTAGTTCTGATCCTCAAAGGTGCTCCAAGTTGCATTTTCCCAGTGCGGAATTTTCAAGAATTCTGCTACTTTAGCTATAATAACCCTAATTAAAATATGCTTTTAAATGTCACACATAAATTCTGGTCCTCTATTACTATCAAAGGGGAAAAAGAGCATTTCCATATCTTAGAAAAATTAAATTTTTATTTAAAGTTGGCCTGATTTTTCAGACTTCAACATGTATGGGCTGAATCAAAAAAGCAAGTCCCACAACAGAAGCTATACCTAGAAATCAGGAAGGTCAAAGCCAACACTTAGAAGTCAAGTCCAAGGCTCTAGATACAGCTGAGAATAAGAGCAGCTTTACCATCTTGCTGCAATGTCAAGTTTTTCTAACAATTCCTGTTAAGTTCCTACACCCTGAGCTCAGAATTCCCATCCTGAGCCAGGGCTAAAAGAAGAAAACATATATAGTACTCAAGGGATCTTTCTGACAATACAGCCAATTTTATCTAACAGCAGTGACTGCAATTTTACAGAATTATATCTGTAAAATGACTGGCTAAAATAACTACCATTACAAATCAAAACCATACTTAGGGAGCTCAACCATTTCAAAAAAGCATTGTGTGTAAACTACTTTACTGAGAAGCAATATCTGATACCATATCCGTATGTGTATGATTAACAAGGTCTCACATGGCCTTTCTTGCCAAGTTTCAATTTGGTTCTCAATGAGAAAAATGAATATTCATCATTCCGAAAGAGAGATAATTTTAGCAGATGATGGACTCCTCGTTTTAGTAACTTTAAAAGATAATCTTGGTAGCAGTGTGGGCAGCACAGCCTCCTAAAGAACCTAATATTAGGCTTTTACAATCACTCTGGCAGGAGATAAGGACTTGCATCCATGAAGTAGAAATGGAAAGGAGTTAATGAACTAGAAAAAAAATCCAGATAGAAATGATAAAACTCGGAGAAAAATGGACAGTGACAGGCTTCTATGTTAGATAACCTAGTAGATTCCATTAAAAAAGACAGGGAACAAAAATGGGAGACAGGGCATTGTAATCAAGGAACAAACTTTAAGCACTGGATTCCAGATCACATTTGCAGGTTCAGCTGGGAAGCGGGGTAGAGGTTAAGATGATTTTATAAGCCTTTCCCATGTGAGTTTCTAGAAACAAGATGAGGTCAAGGGTAGGTAAGATGGAGATTATATCAGATCTTTCCACTTGAGTTTATGGGACCATAAGAACTTTTAAAAAAGGAAATAAAATCAAGTCCCAAGAAGGGGGGGGGGACCTGGATAAAGAGGCTAAACATTTAAACAGTCAGAAACAATTATTAGTAACACTTGCTGGCTAAACCAAGGAGTCCTCTGACCAGAGCAAGTGTAGCAAATATTGAAAACAAAGGCAAACAACAAGGAAGCAAAGCATTCTGGTTACAA
This sequence comes from Aplodontia rufa, assembly GCA_004027875.1. Taxonomy (NCBI): domain Eukaryota; kingdom Metazoa; phylum Chordata; class Mammalia; order Rodentia; family Aplodontiidae; genus Aplodontia; species Aplodontia rufa. The sequence continues at coordinate 84,263 of PVKS010003109.1, forward strand.
GGCATTCTGATGACACATTAGGAAAGAGATTTTGGAGGCAATGGTTTTATCCCTTGATGGATCTGCTGTTCTGAAAACCTGAAAAAGGTCAAGAGATAAAAACCAACATGCCATGCAGACTTAATTCTTTCTGAATGCACAGAAGGAACAGTAAGTCTGAAGAAGTCAGTGCTGGACTATTCATGCATACAGATGAAAGAACAGAAACAACAAAGAAGATAAAACTAAAACTCTACTTAAATCCAGACAGGAAATACATTAGCACCTAAGTCAGAGAACCAAGATTGAGTCTACAAAGAGGCAACAGCAACAGACAATCCTACTAAACTAAGGTCAAAGAGGTTAGCTCACAATTTGGAACTCATGATACAAAGCCAGAAACTACTTAGATAGATATTTCTCATTGTATCTGATATTCCTAAATAATGTTCTGCATTTTTATGTTTTTTTTTACTTTGCTAGGCTAAGGAGAGAATACTCCCCAACTTTCCTAAAGGCTAACAACATTGCTATACTAAAGAAATAAAGGGCTGGGCATTGGCAGTGTACAGCTGTAATCCCAGTGGCAGGAGGATCACAAGTTTAAAGGCAGCCTCAGCAACCAAGCGAGGACCTAAACAACTTAGCAAGACCCTGTCTCAAAATCAAAATTAAAAATAAGGATGGGGTTGTAACTCACTGGTAAAGAGCCCCTGCGTTTAATCCTGGGTACCAAAAAATAAAAATTAAAAAAGTAGGAGGCAAAATATATGAAACAAGTGTCCTGAAAATATAACAGGGACTGAGAGGATGCCTTTGCTAAAAGCAGGGAGTGACTCTTTACCTAGGCCTACAGATGCCCTACAAGTAACTAAAAAGCTAAACCTAAGCATCTCTGACTTCATTCTGTATCTGTCTCCTTCATTCTCTTAAACTTTGAGTCAGGTCCCTACTCAGCTTTTAACATAAGCATGTTAATCATTTAAGGGGTGTTCATCTAAATCTAGGAATACATGGTTTATTAACTCTAAATTTACCTAATCTATCTCATCCCCTTTGAAGACGGAGGCAAGATTTACAGCATCTTGTTTCAGACCCCTAGAATGGTGCCTAGAAATCTCCAGTCATCAACCCATATCACAGGTCTGATAGACAAACATCCTGAGCAGTAAGTAGAAATTGCCCCCTCAAGTGATAAAGTCTTCTTGAGAGCTACTTCACAAAACCAAAACTGAGAAAATGATCAATCAGTCCACAGGTTGGCCAAGACTGATTGTCATATATATCTAGTACCCTGCTCCAATTATTCCTCTATGTGAGTTTAAAGTTCCCATTGGCAACCTGAAGACAGGGCTGAGATCCTGGATCTCATTTTGCCTTTCCAATATGGCCCTATTGATTAAAGTTTCCTGATTTTTATCATTACCTTTTCTGTTTAATGGTCGGGGCATGTAGCAGGACCTGGGACCCCTGGGTCAGGCCTGTGGCCTAGGATGCTGGTTACAGCAAGAAAAGATTAGATTAGAAGAGATAATATAAAAAAAAACAGGAGGGTCAGGAGACAGGAAAGAAAAAATGTGAGGTGAGACAAAGGAGAGAAATTGGGGGGGAGTAGGCAGAGGCAAAGTCTAGCTTTTTTCCTATATAGCACCCTCAATTTCCCTAGAAAGTTAACCTCCTGGCACAACTAAAGCTAACTAGAAACTGAAAAGGGAATGTGTCACACTTCAGCTTAAATAAAACTGTATTTTAGTGTTATCAGTCACCATCTCTTACTTGTCTCTACAATTTACCCCAGAGCACCATGTCCGCCAGATGAGAAAACTCCAGGCTTTGCAGAGAAAAAGAAGCTGAGTACAGGTTTGGTTACTCAGCCCAAGGAGGAACCTGTGGGCTAGTTTAATAGCAAAAGTGGAAAAGCCCCTGGAAAAGACTATTTGAAACACGATCTTTAAAAAGCTGGGACAGATACTCATTCAAATATCGAGTGCCAACTACACACAAAGCCAAACAACACAGACGATTCGGAATACAAGTCAATTAATAGGGGAGCAGAAACAGAGAAAAACATCAATTCTTATACAAAAAAGGTACTGCTTTACAGTAGCATAAACCAAGCACTACATGAGTTGAAAACTTCCCAAGAGTATGAGTAGGAAAAGCTTTATAGAGGAGATAGCTTTGAAGAACTGTGGGTTTTCAATAGGTAAAGACTGGAATCTGGATAAAAGCAAAGGCATGACTAAAGGTCCCAAAGTGGGAGAAGTTATACATCTTTTTGAAACATGTTGTTAGTTAGCTTGGCAGCTGCATTAAAAAAACATATATATGGACAGGAATAGTAGAAAATAAACCTGGAAAAGTGGGTCAGGGAAAGTAATTTAACCTGGGGCAAAAATGGGCCTCCAAGCACCTAGCAGGAACTCAGAAAAGAAAAAAAAAAACTGAAACCTCAAACAATGAGGTCCTCTGATATGTGTAGTACTCTTGGACTCAGTACCTATCTTTAAATAGTGAATATAGACAGAACTTTATCAGCCAGAGGACAAAAATCAAAGCAAATTGACACATTTTTTTTTCAAGGCTTAGTTACTTTTCTTACGTCTGAAAACCTTAACTTATCTGAGCTCTTAGGTAGTTCTCTAATGGTAATAATATTTGGGATTCATATCAGAGAAAGTATATAGTTTGTGAAAAATTGTGAGGATAGGACAAAATTTGGCCCCTCTAAGCACCTGTTGGATACCTAATCACTGAGACTCAGCTTGATCTCCTGTCAGATGGGAAACTCAGTAATGTCAACCTACAGCTGGAAAGAACTGGCTTTCCACTCTTTAAGCTCTAGAATAAAGATGGCCTATACTCTAGCTGGGCTGTTTCAAGGAAAGTTAAACCATGTCCTCAGCCTCTTGTTCCTTTCACAAAGCCAGAATATTGGCTGAAATGACACTCACATTTTGTTAGACTAATAAACCCATAACAGTAATCTATTCTGCATATCTCGCCAGTCATACAGAAAACGATCTCAGCCAAATCAGAAAACACACCAATGACCTTCCCTCTAGATAATTCCAGAAAGAGCCTTCTCTTTCTGGTCAGTGCACTCCTTGGTCAAGAGACCAAAGCAGAGAGTTTCCTATGCTAGGTGCTGATGGTACAACTTATATCTGAGAAATAAAGATCAGGCAGGTGATACTGTCATGACTATGACTTGCACTTTGGTTTGAAATCTACCTCACACACACACACAATCTTCAAGAAACCAGACCGAAAGGATATAATATCCCACTTCAGATAACTGTCTCCTAAGATTCAAGAGAGAGAGGAGAGGAGAATGGTATTGCATACATTTGTAAGCATGAACAGCCAGCTTCATGGCTCAAAGGAAAAACATTAAAGGGTAACACCAAGAAAATTATAAGGAAATGAAATTCTTATGTACTTTGCTGCTCTCCCCAGCCCAAATAGGTCCAGTGACCTAAGAAAACCACAAAGAAGCAAAAGAAGTATAATAGAGACAATTTTAGCAGGAAGTCAAAGATCATTTCCCCATCTACCAATTCTTATATGCTTCACCTTACTGGAGCCTACCTTACTTGTATTCCATTAACTTCACATAACAGAGAGAATCTGCCTTCTACCAAACACGAGAAAAATCTACAAAATATTCTTGCTCTTTGGATCGATTAGATACAGAACAACAAAACAAAAAACAACAACTATTGCTTCTGTACTACTTTATTTTTTTTAAGAGAGAGGGACAGTGAGAGAGAGAGAAAGAGAGAAACAACTTTATTTAGTTTTTCACATGGCCTTAGTTGCTTTAACACTTGGTTGTGTACCGTGGTGCTGGGGTTTGAACCCGGGTCCTCGTGCTTGCCAGGCAAGCACCAAAACCACTGAGCCACCGCTCCAGCCCCTTCTGTACTACTTGAAACCTCCTTCTAGGCCTAGGTCTCTCTCTCCTTCTCTCTCTCAAAGCATCATGATTTAGGAACTCACATGCCTTTCCTTAGTCAAAATAAGAAAAATTCTATCTACTACCTCTAAGAAATCTTTATCTCTGTGTTCACCAAACCTGAGCCTGCCACAGTATTATCCACCAGAAACAGGCCTGGTACCACGGGTCAGGGGGTAATACTCTCTCTGGAGGTGATGATGTCCAGTTTTGCTGCTCTCTACTGAAAGTTAAAAAGCTAAAAAGAATGGCATTCTCTATCTCTTAAAAACTTACCCTCTAATATTCCCATATGTAATAAAATACTCTGGTCTACTGGATCCTCAGAGAGAGCCATTTTTTATAAATTAACTATAAAATTTTTAATAAAATCCATTTACACACAGAAACTTTGAAGAATAGAAGAAAATGAAACATCTATTCGTTTTTCAAAGTCAACAATTAAATATTAAACTTAAATCTTATCCCATACCCAAAATGAACTTGAGGCAACTACTAGACACAAATCAATTTTTTAAAAAAAATAGGCAGTTAATCCCATGAAACAAGAAGTAATTCAGTTTATGAACATGGGTTTTAAAGTCAAAGTTTAGTGCTTCTGGCTCTGGCACTTAACTAGTGCTCTGTTCTTGAAAAAGTCATTACAGGGGCTGGATAGGTGGCTCAGTGGTAGAGCATTTGCCTGGTGTGAGGATCCAGATTCAATCTCCAGGATCACATACACAACTAAGTGTTAGAAAAACCAAAAACAGATGAAAATATAAAATAAATTCTCTCTCAAAAAAAATGTCATTACAGACATTTCCTCATTTTAGTATGAACATAGCAATAGCATGACTCTCCTTGCATTATGTTAAAGGATTCAATGAGAAAATGCAAGGAAAAGTGCTTAGTCCCTAGAATACGATCAACAACTAGTATTTGTTTTGTCATGCTTCCAGGTTCTGTTTGCCTTACAGCTTACTAATAAATTGGTGGCAGAAATAAAATAATTGCCAGGTCTGCACACTTTGACAGCCCTAACATCCATTACGGAATCTGCAATGTCTGAACCAGATAGTCCTCAGAGTTCTGAAGGTGAGCCTCACTTGAAAGTGTGCAATATAACTCAAAATTCTAGGAGCATCAGATGATGCCAACCCAAGCTGGCTGCATTTATCTGAGATAACCTCTATCCTAGGCATATGGGACTGCTGATCAGTCACAGGCTGTTAAATTGAGGACACAATGAAAAATCACTTTTCTTCCCAAGCACTTTTCTTCCTACCACTTACATCTCTTCTTCTCACCTCTCAGAGAGGAGATGGTGATTTAATGTGCCACTTAAAATTTTTAATAATTGGGCTGGAGCAGTAGCTCATCGGTTGGAGTGCTCGCCTGGCATGTGAGAGGACCCAGGTTCAAACCCCAGCACCACATATACAACTAAGTGTCAGAGAAACAAAGACCAGATTAAAAAAAAAGTTGATTTTCTTTTTTCTCTCTCTTCCTCTCTCCCTCTTCCCTCTTATTAAAAAAAATTAATAATTGATTTAACTTTTTAAAAGAAAATGGAAAGAAAACTAATCAAATAGAAACAGAATGTCTTTCAACCTAGATTGTTCCAGGCCAAATGGCAATGCAGTTTCTAACTAAAATTCTGAGTCCAACAGTGGCTCCAGGACACTGCCTTATCCTTAAGCACTCCATACTGCATAGCAGTTTCTACTACATAATAAATATCTATTAGATTAATAAATTGAATAATCTGATGCTTTCTACAGTCTCCATCCTTAACTCCCAGAGGTGGTCAGAAAGTATTAGGTTCTGGGGCTACAGCAGTGGCTCAGCGGTTTAGGCGCTTGCCTGGCAAGCACGAGGACCCGGGTTCAAACCCCAGCACCACGTACACAACTAAGTGTAGGTGCAACTAAGGCCATGTGAAAAACTAAATAGTTATTTCTCTCTTTCTCTGTCTCTCTCACTGTCCCTCTCTCTTTAAAAAAAAAAAAGTATTAGGTTCTACAGAGCAGTCAACTAAAATATAACTGAAAAGATCTACTGGATTTAAAAACAAAGATTTCGAGTAACTTTGATGTGAGAAATTTCAGTGAGTGAAGAAAGCTGGAGTGCAGACTTTTCAGAAACATGCAAAAATACATGCAATGGAAGAAGGACACATCAAGAAATTCCATAAAGCATACAGTAAAGTCTCAAATGTGAGCAGGGAAAGGTACTACTTATCACAGGATGACAAAGAGGAAACAAGAATGTCAATGGTCAACTGTGTTAAATATCCCAAGAGTTTATTAGAAAACCAGCAACCGTCTTAAATTGGGTATTCACACGTATCAAAAGAACGTCAAAATGACAATTTTAATGAGCGTACTAATGTTTTCCCCCTCCCCAGAGTCTCAAACCTCTTCTACTCACATATTTAACAGATGATTGATCAATTACCCTCTAGCTCAGTGGCACCTGTTACTAAGAGTCTGTCTAAAAAGCTGTAGGAGATAGGGAAAAACCAAACTGTTTTTGCCACTCTCACCCTCAATGCAACACAGAACATTTCTATAAAATGTGGGCTTTTTCTCCCCACACACTAAGTTAATCTCCAGCAAATACCAACTGGGTGTACTGTAATCTGATTCAATTCTGGCCCTTTCTACCTAAAGACTCTTTCTACCCACAGGTAAAGAGCTCAGTCACACAAGACACCTCTCCATCTTGGATGCCACGTACAGGCTGTAATCTGTTCTTATGGTCAATCAACTATAAAGTGGGATTTTCATGATTATTTGTTAGGATGATTCACAGAACTCAGGGAAATACTACTTATTATAGTGTTTATTATAAAAGATATTACAATAAATTCAGATGAACAGCCAGATGAAGCGATACGTAAGACAAAAATCTGGAGGCATATTAAGTACAGGATTTTTCTATCACTCTCTCAGGACATGGATATATTTCCCTACCTGGAAGCTCTCCAAACTCCATAGTCTAGGGATTTTTATGGAGGCTTCAACAGGTAGGAATGATTGATTATTAACTCAACTGTAGTCCTTTTCCCCTTCCTAAAGGATTATAGAGCTAAAACTTCTAAGCTTCTAGTCACAGATTTATCTAATGACCAGGCCCCTTCCAAGAGCCCACCAAGAGTCACCTCCTTAGAACAAAAGGCATTCCTAAAGCTCAGGAAATCACAAGAACTAGGAGCTCTACGTCAGGAACCAGGGACAAAGACCAAAATATATATTTATTATAAATCACACTATCACAAGCCTCCACTGGTAATGACATTGAATGTACCATGCTATGAACTATACAGATATGGAAGCATAATAAGTGTACCTCAAGTCAAAAATCACTGAGCTCGGGGCTGAAGCGGTGGCTCAGAGGTTAAGACGCTTGCCTGCCATGCGCGAGGATGCAGGTTCAAACCCTAGCACCACGTACCCAAAGTGTCAGAGCAATGAAAGCCAAATGAGAAAAACTAAATAAAACTGATTCTCTCTTTCTCTCTCTCTCACTGTTCCTGCCTCTTTAAAAAAAAAAAAAAAAAAAAAAAAAAAGACTGACCTTCCAACACTGCAAAACCTGAAATCACAGGACCATTCCTAAAATTCACATTTACTTCATCTCCTATGTTCAATCTGTCAACAACCTTAGTAGTTAATTCTGCTTAAGTCTCTTTCCTATTATACCTTCCACATAGGCCTTGCTGTCCTTATGGAAAAAAAAACTTATTACCTTATGCCAGAGCTATTACAGATTTTTGGCTGGATTTATGATCTTCTAATCTCTGTCCCATCCAAACTACTCAGCAGATATCAACTAGACTAATTTTCTTAAATTCAGCTTCAAATGACATCATTACCCTTTTAATAATTTACAACAGTTCACTCAGTATTTCTCTTTCTGGTTTTCAAAACCAAGTAAATAACAAACCTCACTGGTAACAGTTCCCCAAAACAAAGCCCAGCAGACAGGTATTGTCAAAGTGCCTGAAGAAGAAAGTACCCAATTTCCCTTACCTGTCTCCTCTACCTCTGAAGCTAAAGCATCCCTAAATTCTACTCTTTGTTGGTATAACAGAATGGTTTTAGTTCTGCAACCAGACAAACTAGGTTCAAAGTCACTATTTATATTTATTAGATGTGCCACCTTAGACTAGTACCATCTCTATACTTTTTTTCTTTTTTGTACTAGGAATTGAACCCAAGGGCACTTAACCACTGAGCTATCCCTTTTTATTTTGAGACAGGGTCTCACTAAGTTGCTCAGAGCCTTGCTAAACAGCTGAGGCTGGCCTCGAACTTGCAATCCATCTACCTTGGTCTCCTGAGTCACTGGGATGATAGGCATGTGCTACCATGCCTAGCCTCTCCTTCTATTTTCTCATCTATAAAAAGTAAGAATTGGGAGTCCGAGGCAGGAGGATTATAAGTTTGAAGACAGCCTGGAAAACTTAGTGAGAACCTGTCTCAAAATTTAAGAAGGGAGTGGGGGATGATGGGGATATACCTAAGTGGTAGAGTGAACCTGGGTCACTCTGAGAAAAAAAAAAAAGTAATTATTAAAATTACTTACCTCTCAGGGTTGCATAAATTTGAAAATCATGTATATAGTATGTAGACAAATGGTAATTATTCAGTAAATGTTCCCTGTCCTCCCTTATATAGTTGTTATCCTCCTGTTAACAGGAGAATATGAAGTGTCCCCCAAAAGTTCATGCATGAAACAATACAAGAAGTTTTACAGGAGAAATGACTGAGTTATGAGAGCTTTAACCCAATCAGTGAATTAATCCTCTGATAGGGATTAACTGAGTGGTAACTGAGGGTGGGTAGAGTGTAGCTGGAGGAAGTAGGTCACTGGGGGCATGTCTTCTTGGAATATATTTTGTATCTGGCTAGTGGTGCCTCTCTCTGCTTCCCAGTGTGATCCCTTGAGCTCCTTCCCTCCACCATTCTCTTCCACCATGATGATTAGCCTCACCTGGAGCTCCAAGAAATGGAGCCAGCCATCTAAGGACCAAGACCTCTGAAACTGTGAGCCCCCAAATAAAGTTTTCCTCCTAAAATTGTTCTTGTCAGGTCTTTTAGTCATAGCAGCAAAAAAGCTGACCAAAACACCTCAAATTCCACTTAAACAATTCCCCTTAAACAGTATTCAATGACTCTAGTAAAAATATTACTGTTGACAATCAAAATAAAAGTCATCTGGCTTTTTCTTAAAAAGTTATACATACACCTACCCATACGATCCAGTCATTCTACTACTGGGTATTTAACCAAGAGAAATGAAAACATGACTGTACAAATGTTCATATTATTCATGATACCTGAAGATAACCTGAATGCCCATCAACATGTGAACAGATAAAGAAAATGTGGCATATCCATATAATAGAACACTATTCAGCAATTGAAAAAAAAAGAACTAATTGCTGATATACTCAAAAAATGTGCAAATCTTGGAGCTGGATAGTGGCTCAGTGGTAGAGTGCTTGCCTGGTATGCATGAGGACCCAAGTTCAAACCCCAGCACCACATACACAATTAAGTGTCAGAAAAAACAAAACTAGATGAAAAAAAATAAAAATTGGCTCTCTATTAAAAAAAAGTACAAATCTCAAAAATGCTAACACTGAGTGAAAGTTAGATACAAAAAGACCATATGATGCCACTTACATAAAACCCTAGGAAACCAAATTCAACCTATGGTGACACAAAGTCCATCAGAAGTTGCCTGTAGATGGGGTGGGGAGAGGAATGAATGGCAAACAGCAAGAGGAAATGTTCAGAGATAATAAAAATCTTACATATCTTGATAATGGTGGTAGTTTCACTGGTTTACATCTGTCAAAACTAAACTAATTAAATTGCATTATTCAAATGGGTGAATCTGTTAGGTGTAGATTATGTCAATAAAGTCATTTTTTAAATGCCTTAGAATTTTATTATTTCATAGCTTGCCTTTGTCCAATCTATCTTCATCAGAGCCTCGGTTATAAATTTCTTAAGCGTAAGATCCAAGTCTTAAACATCCTCCATTTGGCATCCTCCTATGCTTGGCATAGAAATCCTATACTAAATGAAATGACAATTTTAAAAAGCAGGTACTTTTTAATCCTATGAAGCAGAGTCTTTTGGTTTTGATGGGAATTACTTGAGGCTCTTGTTTAAAAAGCAGATTCCCATATTCTACTCCCAGAGACTCTATGTAAAAAGCCAGAAATGACTTAGAAATCTACATTTGTTGCAGTTATTGTGGATAACTACATTTTTTTTAATTAATTATTTTTGGGCTGGAGCAGTGGCACTTGCCTGGCATGCTTGAGGACCTAGGTTCAAACCCCAGCACCATAAACACAACTAAGTGTCAGGAAGAAAAAAAAAAGATGAAAAAATGAATAAAATTTATTCTCTCTCTTAAAAAATTATTATTATTTTCCATGGTAATTTTTATTTTTTTATTTTGAGACAGGGTCTGGTTAAGTTACCTAGGGCCTTGCTGAGTTGCTGAGGCTGGCTTTAAACCTGCAATCCTCCTGCCTAAGCCTCCCAAAATGCCGGGATTACAGGCGTGTGTCCCTGCACCCAGCAGTGAGACAGTTTAGGAGAGATAGTAAAAAGGTTAGGTAGTCATGAAGCTCACCTGTGGGAGCAACTCCTTTGTCCCAAAGCCTGGAAAACCAAGTGGGGGGTGGACATAGATGGGAACTTGGACAGATTTGCTACCTATTTTGCATAGATTTTAACCAATGGTTTTGGTACTTAGCTCCAATGCCTGTTTTACATGGAGTTTAACCAATGATGTTGGTGCTTTTCTCAATTCCTACTTTACACGTCCCTTAATCAAGGTTCATATCCCAAACCAATATAATCCCTGGCCTAACATCCATCAGACGGTATCCTGCTTCCAGGTATCCCTCCACCTTGTGGAGTCTCTGCTCTCCTTCCTTAAATAAATCCGACTCCTTTTACTCTTCCCTTCTGTGATTGTCCATGGATTTTATTCTTTAAATTCATGAGACAAGCACCCAGAAGATTGGCACCAAATTCCCAGGGTGAATTTCCACAGCAATTTCTACTGTAGAGCTGGGGAAAACCTAGCTCTTATCTGGGTAGTTGCTTAACAGGGAATAGCAGCAAATACTAGAAATGCTATTTTGGCTGCAGAGATCTGCAGTGAGCCCAAACTGCATTTGCCAGCAGGAGCAGAGAATCTAGTCTCATCTCAAAAGCCCCGCCATCAGCAGTATCTACCTTTTTAAATAAACAACTTGGTTTATTTAAAAACCAACAAAAGAGGGAGAAGGAGTGATAGAGAAAAAGAATCTATTTTTTTTAATCTGGCCTTTGCTTCCCCCACATTTAGTTGTGTATGTGGTGTTGGGGTTTGAACCCAGGTCCTCCTGCATGCCAGGCAAGCATTCTAACCACTGAGCCACTGCTCCAGCCCCTGCCAATAATTCTTGAATTATACAAGAATTTTTATCATATGGTGACAGAATTTCCTAAATGATAAAAACCACGGTCTCTCACACAGCATCCCGTGCTGATGAAGGCAGCCACTATCCTACACTGCTTGAAAACCACTTCTATGTGATTATATTGAGGCAGAAAAAGTTAGGCAGTTCAGTGTAGGCAGAACAATGTGGGTTGATAAGGAGAAAATTAACTGATGGTCATCGTTCCTGAGAGAGCAAAGACATCCCCCAATGCTAATAAGGGTCGGACAAGATAGGCCCAGATGTGGACACTCCCTGCTGCTAAGGAAGGAACCACATTCTCTACTGGTGCCTGAGGCATGGACCAAAGACTGGACCAGAATTCCCCACACCTGTGTCCTAGGTACAGGGACAGGGAAGCAGTGACCAATTGAGGAGAGGACATCATACAAAAAGGGCAAAGCTCACTGCCTCATCGGCTCTGTCCCCTTCCCCCACTCTGGGGGAAGTCTGCTCTTTTCCCTATGCTTTACTTTCTATAATAAAATTCGTCTACTATGCTTGCCTCGGTGTCCCTCGGTTTCATTCTTTGACTCCGAGAGGACACGAACCCAACATCCACATCACTGGCATCAATATGGCAAGTAGAATTCTAGCTGTTCTAGGATCCAATTCAAAATTAATTCTCTTTCTTAGACGGTAAACCTGCATCTATCCCTTTCCCTCAGGCTAACCGACTAAACCACAATAATATATATAGGCTTGTTCTGCATATTTTGTCTTATTTATAGTGGAAAATGTAAGAAATTAAAATAGATTAGAAAATAAGGTCTATAATTATCAAACAAAGCACCTCCAGGCAACTGTTCTATCACCAATTAATAGTCCAGTACTGGTTAATTTTTCCATGACTCTGAAACGGCAGAATACTGGAACCTCAGACTCCAAGTGAACAGCCGTTTGTCCAAGCAATGGCAGGACTCACCTATCAATTACTAAGTTGTAGTAATTACCAGGTAGCTTAGAAAGACATAAAGTCAAACATTAGAAATTATTCCCTGCCTTTTTCTAGACAGTAGATTAGATAAGTACCACAGAACTTCTCTTTCTATAGCAAATAGTAGTAAAAAAAAAACAACTATAATTAAGAAAAGCACTTCAAACCTAATATAGGAGAATAACAAAAGAAACTATTAATCTTACTTGTGAATATAGGAATAAAAATCCAAAATGAAATGCAAGCAAATCAAACTGTATTATAGTAAAAGAGTAATTTATCATAATCAAGTATATCATAAAAAGGCAAAATGATTTTAATAGAAATTGATTAATGCATTCATCATATTAATAATGAGACCGTTTTAGGAGAGATAGTAAAATGGCTAGGTAGTCAGAACGGAACATCTAAGAGCTAGCTGGTAGAGAGCCTTTGACAGGGCATACTCAGGGCTTCATATGCAAATGACCAGGAGGCTCACTTGTGGGAGCAACTCCTTGGTCCCTGAGGTGGGAAAACTAAGAAATGGGGGTGGACACAGACGGGAACTTCAAAACAGTTGCTACCTGTTTTGCATAGATTTTAACCAATGATGTCAATGCATTTCTCAATACCTGCTTTGCATGAATGTTAACAATGCTCATACCCAAAACCAATACCCCTGGCCTAACGATGTACTTTAAACGGTGTTCTGCTTCCAGGCACCCCTCTGCCTTGCGGAGTCTCTGCTCTCTTTCCTTAAATAAATCCTACTCCTTTTACTCCTCCTTCCGTGGTTGTTCATGGATTTTATTCTTCAAATTTGTGAGACAAAAACCCAGAAGACTGGCGCCGAATTCCCGGGATAAATTTCTACCACACCAAGAGCTGCAACACCCAGGTTTTAGCTGGAGAGCTGCTAACATTATTTCAGCCTCAGACACCTGCAGCCAGCCCAAATTCTGGGTTTTAACTGGGAATGGCTGCAAACACTAGAAGTGGGCTATTTTGGCTGCTGGAATCTGCAGTGGCCCAGACTCCATTCGCCAGTGGGAGCAGAGAATCCAGCCTCATCTCAAAAAGCCCGCATCAGGAACACAGGTGTAATTTTTTAGGAGTATACTTTGACAGTATTTAACATCTAAATGGGCATATTTAACCCACTGATTCCAGTTATAGAAAGTCATTTACTCAACCTATATTTATTGAGCAAAGTTGCTGTGGATACTCAGCTAAGAACATTACCTAGCCAACAGAATAAAATAAATATTAAGAAAATAATCACACATACTGAATAAGTGCTATAAAAGTACATAAATATGTAACAGAGGAAAGACGACCTATTTACATACACATATATACCAAAAAACATATTTGTATAAAGCTACTCACTGTATTTTATAGTAGCAAAAACATAGGAACAATGCAAATGTCCACCAATAAGGGAAGGGTGTTTTAAATTATATCAGAGTTGAATGTGACCAATCTTCTTGGTCCAGCTGTCAGTTTACAGAAAATACAGAGGTCAGACAAGTGTATTAAACTACACCATGGGAGTGTATTCAGAAAAAAACAAAATATGGGAAAGTCTACAAAGTCAAACAAAATCATAGTGTCAAATGACCTGATTTCTTCAATAACCAAACTACAAGGAAAAAGGTAAGAGCTGGGGAGGAACCCATACATTAAAAAAAGCATCACAGGGGCTGGAGCAGTGGTGGCGCAGCAGTTAGGCGCTTGCCTGGCACGCGTAAGGACCTGAGTTCAAAACCCAGCACCACGTACACAACGAAGTGTCAGAGCAACAAAGACCACGTGAAAAACTAAATAAAACTGACTCTCTCTTTCTCTCACTGTCCCTTAAAAAAAAAAAAAAGTGGGGGGCATTATACCAAAAGGGAAAACAGGCAAAAATAAACTCTAATGTTTAGAGGTACACATTTGAATGGTTACATACAAAGAAATGCAAGGAAGACATCATAAGATTAAGAACAATAGTAACTTTCAGACATGAGCGGGGTGTGACTGGATGATTCTCTGTGCCTACCTTACATTAAGTCATTTAAGCAAACATTCACTTTATGAAATTGTCTATATATATCTGTCATATTCTATAATTAGAAAGATGCTTTAATGCAATAAATTCTCATCACTACTGAGACGGTTTAGGAGAGACAGTGAAATGGCTAGGTAGTCAGGACAGAGGGCCCCTATCAAGAGCTAGCTGGCAGAGGCAGAGAGTGATTGACAGGGTGAGCTCAGGGCATTCAAATGCAAAAAGACCTTGAGGCTCACCCTAGTCCCTGACTAAGATGGGGGTGGTCACAGGGGGATACTAGGAAGTATTTGCCACCTTTTGTTTTAACCAATGGTGCTCTTGACCAGTTTCAATGCCTGTTTTACATAGATTTTAACCAATGGAGTTGATGCATTTCTCAGTGCCTGCTTTGCATGAGTGTTAATTATGCTCATTTCCCAAATCTATATAACCCCTGGCCTAACCTCCATTAGACGGTGTCCTGCTTCCAGGTACCCCTCCGCTTTGCGGAGTCTCTGCTCTTCTTCCTAAATAAATCCTACTCCTTTTACTCCTCTTTCCGTGGTTGTCCATGGATTTTATTCTTCAAATTCGCAAGACAAGAACCCAGGAGATTGGTGCTGAATTCCCGGGATGAATTTCCACCACACCAAGAGCTGCAACACCCAGCTTTTAGCTGGGGAGCTGCTAACACTTTCGGCTGCAGACACCTGCAGCCAGCCCAAATTCCCAGTTTTAACTGGGAATGGCTGCAAACACTAAATGCGTGCTGTTTTGGCTGCTAGAGCCTGTAAAGGCCCAGACTCCATTCACCAGCGGGAGCGGAGAATGCGGCCTCATCTCAAAAACCCCGCATCACTACAACCTCTCCCATCTGATTATTTTAATCCTCTGCATAAAGTCTTCAAAGACTCCCCATTGTCTTCAAGACAAAATATAACTACCTTACTATGGAATTTAAGCCCTTCATGATATGATCTTTCTGGGTCTCTCTGGCCTCATCTCTGCCTCCTCTCTACTCTTCTTACTCCCTTACCCTCAAGACATCTAAAATTTTCATCTTGTAGTACACCAAATGCCTTATACACCATGCTTTTTCATCTTGATGCCCTTGTGCCATAAATTCTTTTTAACTACTCATCCTTTGTTTTAGTCAGCTTTCCACTGCTGCAACTAAAAGATCTACCAAGAACAATTTTAGGAGGAAAAGTTTACATGGGGCTTATGGTTTCAGAGGTCTCAGTGAGACAAATTAGGATAGTAAAATGACTAGGTAGTCAAGACAGTGGGCCCCATTCAATGGCATCTAGAATCTAGGCAGCTGGTGGAGAGCCCTTAAACGGGCATGTGCAGGGCCTTCAAATGCAAATGACCATGAAGGTCACCTGTGGGAGCAACTCTTTGTCTCACAGGGGAAACCGAGCAGTGGGGGTGGACACAGACGGAAACCAGAAAACATTTGCTACCTGCTTTGCATAGATTTTAGCCAACTATTTTTTCAATGCCTGTTTCACACAGAGTTTAACCAATGGTGTTGGTGCTTTTCTCAATGCCTGCTTTACATGAATCTTAATCAAGGCTCAAACCCAAACCAATATAATCCCTTGCCTAACACACAGAAGACGGTATCATGCTTCCAGGTACCCCTCCACCTTATGGAGACTCTGCTCTCCTTCCTTAAATAAATACTACTCTTCCCTTATGTTGTTGTCCAGAAGACTGGCTCCGAATTCCCAGGATTTATTTCCACACCAAGAGCTGCAAGGCACAGCTCAACAGCAGTGTGGGGGGAAACCCCAGCTCTAGCTGGGTAGCTGCTAACACTACTGTGGCCGCAGAAACCTGCAGCCAGCCCAAATTCCCAGTTTTAACTGGGAATAGCTGGAAACACTAAAAATGGGAGCTATTTTGGCTGCTTGAATCTGCAGTCAGCCCAAACTCCATTCACCAGTGGGAGCAGAAAATCCAGCCTCATCTCAAAACTCCTGCATCATTAGTCCATAGACAGCCAGCTCCATTCCTTGAAGCTGAACATCACAGTGGAAGAGTGTGGTGGAGGGAGGCGGCTTAACACGTGGCTCCAGGAAGCAGAGAGAAACTCCACCCTGGATACAAAAAATGTATCGAAAAGACCTGCCCCCAGTGAGCCATCTGCTCCAACTACACTCTACCTGTCTGGAGCTAACTCATTGACTGGGTTAAGGCTCTCACAACCAAAATCATTTCACCTCAATCTTCCACTGTCTCACATATTGAACTTTTTAGTGGACATCTTTCATCCAAACCACAACATCCTTCAAGACTCAATTTATGCCTTGGTTAGAGGTAGGGATCAACAGGTAAACCATAGGAGATTTTTAAGGAAGTAAAACTATTCTGTAAGATACTTTTAAGTATAATATTTGATATTTTGTATATAAAATTTTAAGGAAGCAAAACTATTCTGTATGAAGGGTAGAAATATGTCATTACATCTATGTCAAAATCCATAGAACAAGCATCAAGAGCAAAACAAAATGTAAAGTATGAACTTTGATTGAAATACCACATTTTCTGGAATATTTTTCCTAACCATCCCAAATATGGATTTTTTTCTTCTGCACTCCTGGAATACCAAATACTTACCTTTACCATTCACTTATCACACGTTACTACTTACTGGCTCCTTCCTCTCTGAACTTCAGTTCCCCAAGGTAAGGGACTTTCTCATCTCTATATCCTCAGTGCCTAGCATGCTTCTTGACAAGAGGAAGATGTATCCAATAATTATTTGTGTAATAAACAATTTTATTGACTGTTGCTATCTACAACAATTCTGTCAATCAAGTTTATCAAATTCATTTATCACTCTACCAATTAAACCTATAAAAAATAAGGCATCAGATGATCATGTTTTTATGGGAATAAAAAACTTTTATGTTCACATAACACACATTGTGCCCAGGAATAAGCACTTAAGTGTTGTCATCAAATCAAACTTTGATACATCAACCTGACAATTTTTAAAATGCACAATTGTGGGCTGGAGTGGTGGCACAGCAGTTACAGTGCTTGCTGGCATGTATGAGGATGCAGGTTCGAACCCCAGCACCACATACACAACAAAGTGTTGGAGCAACAAAAGCTACATGAAAAACTAAAATAAAAATTGGTTCTCTTTCTCTCTCTCACTGTCCCTTTCTAAAATAAAATATTAATAATAATAATAAAATGCACAACTGTGTAGCACTGTAACTGAACATAAATGATAATAAGTTGACTACAACTAGCCACCTCAAATTTCTTTCTGGATAGAAATAAATAAATGAGTCGGAAGACTACAATCAATATTATTTTTATCAGCCAAATATCATATTGTTAGTTTCTGCCTTTTCTTTGTTAGTTTGCCAGCACCTATAAACCAGCATTAACGTTAACTTCTTCCACTGATACCACATGTACAATGTAAAACTCATCACCCACTCTTACTGGCAGAAGTCTTGGACCCATTATGCTGTCCTACCACTAAAACAGTACTACCTATACACTCTTCAGGAGTTAAGGAGTTCATAACTAGTTTATTTTTCTGACTCTCGGAGTTCTAGTCCTGGACTGGAGATAGCAGAAGCTATGGACTGGCTGATACTTTACTCCCAGCTACCCAATGGGATAAAATATTAGGGAAGAATGCTCTAGTCAGTAAGAGATTCCTTGGCCAGGATTTGTGGTAGAAAGGGAAAGGAGGGTTCTGAATCCTTTCTTCCTGGTTTTCATTTATTCTACTATGGATAATCTCTACTTTTAATCAATATATTACAATTAGCTTCAACTTTCTCTAAACTCACCTCTTCTAGAAAGCCTTCCTGAACCAACTTCATACCATTTTTAATAATTTGCTTCTACTTCTGCCATCTCACCACCTTTCTTTCCATTGCCATGATATTACTATTGAAAATGAAATCAAAAGTTGGCCCAAAATTAAAATATAAGCAGAAAGACAAAGTTGTTAACAGACCATAGAAAGGTCTTTTAGTAGACCACCAAAGAGGACCCAGTTAACAAGATCCAAAAAAGGAAGTCAGGAAATCAGAGCACCAGCATGGTGGAGTAGGGAAAGATAGGTTAGGCAGGCAAGCAGGAAGGACAGCAAGTGAATCACGGTACAGGAACTGTTTGCCTGTGGCTGTCTTCACTATATTCTCCACAATACGATTTGTATTTTATTTCCAAAAGCCAAAGGAAAATAAAGCACTCTCATACTTTGCTAGTGGGAGTATAAGTAATACATCTTCTCTAGTGGGCAATTTTATAATATCTTCAAAAATGTTAAATTGGACTGGACAGGTGGCTCAGCAGTTTCAGCGCTTGCCTGGCAAGCACGAGGACCCGGGTTCAAACCCCAGCACCATGTACACAACTAAGTGTTGGAGCAACTAAGGCCATGTGAAAAACTAAATAAAGTTGTTTCTCTCTTTCTCTGTCTCTCTCACTGTCCCTCTCTCTTAAAAAAAAAAAAGTTAAATTATTACATGCACAACTGTTTTGACCCAGTAATCCCACTTCTAGCCAATACAGATATTCATACATGTATGAAATTATATATGTAAAATGATATCAATTTAAGCACTGTAACTGCAAATATTAGAAACAAAAGTTCATTAATGGCAATTCAAATCCTAGTATATAACCCAAAGGCTGAAAATGGGTATTCAAATACTTAATACACTATTGTTCGTGGCAGCTCTAGTCACAATAATTAAAAGTAAAAAACAAACCAAAAAAATTTCCACCAACCAACTATGAATGGATAAACAAAATACAGTCTATTCACACAAAGGAATATTATTCAGTCATAAAATGAAATAAAGATCTTATACATGCTACAACATGGATGGATCTCAAAAACATTATGCTGTGTGAAGAAGAAAGCAATTACAAAAGCTCATGATTCCATTGATACAAAATGTGCAGAACAAGTAAATTCAGAGATATAAAGTAGATTAATGGTTAGCAGAGGCTAAAGGTAGTGAGAATCAAGAGTAAATGCATACTGGGTATGGAATTCTCCTTTGAAAGTGACAAAAATGTTTTGGAACTGAATACAAGTGATGATTCTGTAACACTGTGAATATGTTAAAATATCATAAAACTTTAAAATGATTGATTTTATGCTATATGAATTTCTTTCTTTCTTTCCTTCTTTTTTAAAGAGAGAGGGACAGTGAGTGAGACAGAGGAAGACAGAATCAATTTTATTTACTTTTTCATTGGACCTTCATTGCTCGAACACTTGGTTGTATATATGGTGCTAGAGTTTGAACCCGCCTACTTGGCGCAGGCCAGACAAGCGCCAAAACTGCTGAGCCACTGCTCCAGCTCCTATGAATTTCAACTAAATAAAAAATATTCATCAATAGGGGCTGGTTCCATATGTGTGTATATGTGGGGAAAAAAAAAACAAGGCATAGAACCCTGCATATCATACTACCTACCATTGGTTGAGGCGGTCTATATCTATCTGTCTATATGTGTGTGTGTATCTCCATACATATATATATAGGTATATATATGTTTTGAATGCATAGACTTTCTAGAGCAACTTATCATAATGGTG
Source organism: Aplodontia rufa (assembly GCA_004027875.1). Taxonomy (NCBI): domain Eukaryota; kingdom Metazoa; phylum Chordata; class Mammalia; order Rodentia; family Aplodontiidae; genus Aplodontia; species Aplodontia rufa. The sequence goes on from PVKS010003109.1 coordinate 104,245, forward strand.
GTTGCTTCTGGGAATAAAATTTATGCTAAAGGAAAGGGCAGAGAGAAAAAGGACTGTTTTTCATAGCATACATTTTTATATCCTTTGAATTTTGTACTTCTGCACATGGTTCCTCCAAAAATAAACAAACAAACAAACCGGAGAAAACTATTGTAGGTATGATAGAGTAAACAAGAATCAGTCACCTTCAGAATACCACAATACATTGGGATGCTATAAGGCAAAAGCCAAAATGAGAGCTGGGGACACAGCTCAGAGGTAGGGACTTACCTAGCAAGCACATGGTCTTGTTGCCACACAGTAACAACAAAAAGTGGTAAAATAGTAGAACAAAAGTGGCAAACGAAGAGCATGAGCTCTGGACCTCTGCCTTGTGGGATTTTAGAAATGAGAAGGGGAAAATAGAGGAAACTTATGAGCTCTAAGAATCTGCAGTGCAGAGGCCAGTTGCTCATATAATCCTATTTTCCTGCAGAATGTGTGGTCCAAGGTAAAAATGTAAGTCATCAGTGATATAAGGCTTATTCTTCTCCATCCAGAACTCACAGAAACAGGTATACAGGCAAAGCAACCATATTTTAGCCACAAGAAATTAAGTGGCACAAAACTTTCAATCCTACCATGGATTTAAAAGGAAAGGTGGTGAGTGACAAGAAGGTTACCAGGTATCTGAAGAAAAGGCTCCCAAAGGAATGAAACTGCCCAACTGGGAAGTCTTTGAAGAAAACTGTAGAGTTAGAGGGACCCTTTTCCTTCAGCAGATTAGCAAGCATAACTATGACATCACTCTACTTCTTCCACACCAGCATGCCTTGCATATTTTGAAGCCTTTTCTGATATGTTTCAATTTTCTTACTATGAAAAATCTTTTCTTTCACTCAATAGACTTCATTTAGTTCTTTCAAAAGTCATTGTTCTGGGGGCAGGAGCAGTGGCTCAGAATTTACGGCGCTTGCCTGGCATGCACGAGTATACAAGTTCAAACCTCAGCACGACAAAGAGTTGGAGCAACTAAAGTCACATGAAAAACTAAATAAAATTGATTTTCTCTCTTAAAAAAAAAAGTCATTGCTCTGGAAAGCCTTCCTGAATAATCTTTATGCCATCCTTAATTAACCATCTGTTTATTCTTCTGCCACCCTAGGACTTTCCTGTTTTCAGGAGATTGCTATGAACCCGCTAAGGACAATAATAAATAACATCCAAGTTGCAGTTTTTGTATATTTTGTATATTTGGCCTCTTTATACCTGAGTTTAAATTATACAGGTCTTCTGATTCATTTTTGCATCCACTCATTAATGTCTCTTTGGGCCTCACAAATACAAAGTGGTCTATACTCATCAGAAACCTTTGGGGAGTAAGATCCCAAAAGATTCAATGGATAAGCTCCTTTAAGCTCCCTTGAACTCAGAAACTTTGGATTTCTTTTCATTTCTTTTGAACCTAGTGGCTCTTAATCACTGGGCCACATCCCCAGCCCTTTCCTTTTTTTATTTTTATTTTTTTATTTTTTATTTTGAGACAGTCCCTCACTCTGGACTGGAGTGATGGCTCAGCAATTGGGGCACTTGCCTTGGGATGCGCAAGAACCTGGGTTCAAACCCTAGCACCACATGCACAACTAAGTGTCAGAGAAACAAAGCTCAGATGGAAAAAATAAATAAAATTGATTATTTCTCATAAACAAACAAAAAGACAGACAGGGCCTCCCTAAATTGCTGAGCTGGCTTTGAACATGCGATCCTCCTGCTTAAATCTCCTGAGCTGCTGGGACTACAGGCACGCACCACCATGCCCTGCTTGGATTTCTTTTCTATAATGGTGGTCTAGAGTCTGAAAAGTTCCACAAGAGAAATTAATAAAAGTATAACATAAGTTGTCTTTCTGGCAGGCACTCATAAAATGTTATGTCTATTAAGAAAAACCACGAACACTTTAAAATTACCTCACAATATAGCTGAAAAAGCTTTAGTTATTGCCAATTTCATGTCTCAGTTGCCTAAATATGAGCTTACCAGTCCTAATTATAGAAACATCTAGAAATCTATAAACTTTGGAGAAATTTCTAATCCAAAATTAAAGGATGCCACATTCCAGAAAATACTGGAAATTACACACTCACCACCCCCCAAAAGGCAAACTGAAATCTTTCCCCTAAAACATAGATGGCATGAGGTACCTCAGGAGCAAACAACCAAGTATCACTCCCTTAGTACCAAACATATCAGACAAAGAAATCAAAGACTGTCCCTACACTTATTCTCCAGTCTCACAGGAAAAAAATCCTGTCACCTTGGGAGCAACAGTAAGTTAAGGAAAAATTTAGAGTATATTATTAAACTATACCAGAAGATAATGACGGATTGTGTTATAATTAGACCCCAAAATTTATGCATTTACATATATACTTCCATATAATCAAATACTGCATAAACTTTTAAACTTAGTGGTGGGGTGAACAGGGATTGAACCCAGAGATACTTAACCACTGAGCCTTATCTCTGGCAATTTTTTTTGTTTTTATTTTGAGTCAGGGTCTTGCTAAATTGCTGAGGTCCTAAGTTGCTGAGGCTGCTGGCTCTAAACTTGTGATCCTCCTGCCACAACCTCACAAGTCTCTGGGATTACAGGTGTGCACCATCACACAAGAAAGAAAGTCAGTCAAATTTTACTTATTTTCTTCATCTGGTGTTTGTTTTTATGACACTTCATTGTATATGTGGTGCTGGGGTTGGAATCCATGACCTCATGCATGGCAGGCAAGAGTTCGACTGCTGAGCTACCTCTCTAGCCCGTAACTTATTTAAGAAGAAAAATTAAGACAATAGGAATACATAATAAACTGTAAAGAGTACTAATCTCAGAATGGAGAGGGGGAAATTACAGAGTACTCTCACTTTTCATGATATACATTTCTGAATCATTTAAGATTTTTATAGTAAACATGTTATATGTTTCTATTTTCAAAAAACTTTTAAAGTAAAAGGGACTGATTTAGTATGTTTGGAGAGGGGAAAAAATCTCTTAACATCATGCAAAGTGGCCACCAAGAATTCAAAAATCAGTGAGGACACTAATACATTCTTTGGACATAAACTACCAGAAATTCTTAACCAAGTAACAGTGTGTGAAAATCCCTCTAAGAAGGGGGACTGAGGACTGAGGAAACAATCCTATTCTATTTAAGACCAGGATTTCCAGAGACTGATCTCTACCATGGAATGCATTTCAGAAAATAAACAATCCGCTCCCTGTGACTTCAGTAAATTCTTAAAACATAGGATGGAAACAAAAGGAACACAAACCAAGAAGTATTTAAATCTCAAAGATAAGCTCGCTGGGGTCATTTTATTAATATACGGAATTCAAAATCAAATCTGGAAGATAGAATAATGATGTATACCTGTATGTTTGGACAATATAAATAGTCTCAAATAATTCATAAGAAACAACAGTAACAACTGTTTTTGGAGAAAAGACCCAGGGGACTAGGAAACAAGAATGTGAGGAAGCCATTTATTATATTTCCTTTAATACTTAAAAATTTTATGCCAAGTATGAAATAAGACATTAAATAAATTAGTTTTAAAATAAAGCAAAAAGTAGTTGCCAAATAAGAAAAGTTTCTGAATGGCAAATTATATTCCATGAGATTTTTGTCATCGTCATGTGTGGTACAAACTAAAGAACATGGACCTTAGAGCCAGACAAAAGCTTTCACCTCAGTTTTCCCATTTTCTAGAAAAAAGGGACACCAAGTATAACAACGACAACTGGTTGCAAAACCTGGGGAGGGTGGCCCTGGAACAGTGGCTCAGAGGTTACAGCACTTGCCTGGCATGCGCAACTATGCAAGTGTGAACCCCAACACCACTTACGCATTGAAGTCTCAGAGCAACGAAAGCCACATGGTAAGCTAAATAAAATTGATTCTCTCTCTCTCTCACTGTCCCTCTTTAAACACACACATACACACACACACACACACACACACAAAACCAG